>JBBBDQ010001209.1:0-170000 GCA_037127315.1 Ascarosepion bandense
CAAAATAAATAGTGCCCTGACGAGCCGTTGTTCGAAACAGAGCGCGCTTCGCATTTTTGTCTTTTCTTGACTTATTGCAATTTTGGATTTACGTGTTTTTGTTGCCTGAAGTTAATTAAGAGCAATTACCTGTTTTTTTTGCTGTCTTTGTGTCTTCGTCGCGCGTGGCGCTTTTTGAACTTTTGTTAAAATTTTGTTGTGTGAGGGGGGGCAAGTCAAGCTATGGCTTTGTCTCCCCAGCCCTCAACTTCTGATGCCGTGCCTGCGGTGACTCCCTCACCGACGGTATGGGTAAAGGCACCAGTGAAAAAAGACCCAAATTATTACCTGCAAATGCAGGAGAAATATAAAGAATATATCAAAGACAATGAACTGTTAGCGATACCGGAAGTCGCCAACGTTATGGCAAGACAATCTCTCTACTGACAGCCGATGAAAAAACGCGAAAATTTATTGCTGTCAGTAGGGAGAACATGGAAGAAGCATTAAAGGTGCTTAATATTATCCCTTGTGTGTTAGCAAGGAGGTCCCGAGCGATGTGGGACATACTTCTGAGCTCGGAAGGAGAGGCGAAGGATCTGGCTGGAAGTGTAATGACAGCCAAGGGTATTCGGTTCCAGACCGAATACATGGGTACAAGAAGAACCAAGGTCACCATACATGGTGTGCCCGTGGAGGTGTCCGGTGATCACGTGGGTGCCTTTTTTGCGACTTTTGGAGCGGTGGAGGAGGTAGCACGTGTGAGGAGCAAGGCGGAGATAGCCACGGAAGATATATGGGTTGCATTGTGTTAGACAGGGAAAATTTCCTGAAGGTCCCGGATATTATTACATACAGTGGAAGGAGATTGTTTGTGGTGGTGGAGGAGGAAGCCGCATTGCTGGGCGTGTGGCGTGGCTGGTCACACGTTCAAGATGTGCCCTAAAAGAAACCCGGAAATGGCACCGGAAACACCGCCGGTGTCAAAACCACCAGTCACACAGGAGAAAAAGACGGACCCAAAAGGCGGTGAATGGACGGAGGTGGTCAGGAGGGGGAAGAAAGTTGCTTCCCCTCCTCCTCAACAGGAGAAATCACCATCCCCTGGAAAAAAAGAAGCCACGAAAAGAGGCTAACCAACAGCAGCAACAACAAGAGAAGCAGGGGCAAAAACAGCAACAAAGAGAAACGCAGAGACTACAACAACAACAGCTACAAGAGCAAAAGCAGCAGCAGCGGGAGCAGCCGACGAAACAACAAGAAATGGAGGCGGAAATGCCTCCTCCACGCTCCTCTTCTTTGAAGAGAGGACGGGAGGAGGAGGAGGAAGAAGTCCCTAAGAAGGGGAAAAAAGAACTTTTCGCACGTGGAAGAGCAGAACAAGTCACGGTTGCTCCCAGGACCCAATCCGCCCCTACATCTCCAAATAGAACTGTTTTTGTTGAGGGGAGGAGTCAGTCCGCATCCCCGATAAGGCATATACCTTCTCCTTCCCCCAAACCACCCACACCCTCCTCCCAATCAGAACCTTCCTCCCCGAAATCTTATCATCCCTCCCCGAAACCCTCCCCGAATCCCGATAAATCCTCCCCAAAAGGCGAGAAACAAAGAAAAAATGTCTTTATTTCAAAGGATATCTGCAAAGTGGACAGACAGGCCTTAGAGAGGGACCTTTCTTCTCAGAAGAAGGCCCTCCTAAGGCCTCTTTTCAAACTTAAAAACATTTTCGACGGAAAAAGTCTGAGCGAGGAATCTCCCCGCCTAATTTCGGCGCCCCCGGAGTACCTTAGACTTTGATCAGAAACACCGGGGGATGTAAAACAAAAGCCTGGGAATTTGTGCAGGGGGCCGTCGAGGCCTTTCCAAACATAAAAATGGCCCAAACGGGCACAAAATATCTTCAGCTTTCGCATTTTTGTGCCGGGAGGGTCCCCGTCATCCTCCACCCATCTTTATACAGGGCTGTAAAACTTACTTTTCCCACGGACGTCGGCGGCATTGTCCAGGACGGACGAATTACGTCCGATATTGGCACAGGCAACCTTGGACAATCCGTCGGGGTCCCTACTCCCATGATTTTCGCTCCGTATGTGACCAGAAGTAATTTTCTGCTTTCTCTTTTCAGGTCTAAACGATGTCAATTAAGTTAGCCAGTATGAACGTGAAGGGCCTTAGGGATCGGAGTAAGGCTGCCCGCCTGCTCCGGGACCTCTTGTCCTTCGGCGTGGATGTCGCCGCGATCCAAGAGACTCACTTTGTTTGCAAGGTCGATGCTTGTGTGCTGTCTAACGACTTTGTCGTCTATTCAGCATATGGGAACCGGCTGGCCAGAGGAGTGTCTTTGCTGGTCAAGCGTACCCTGGACGCGAAGGTGGATCTTGTCCATGTCGGTGCCGAGGGCCGGCTGATCGTGGCCGATATTGCAGTGAAAAGCAATGCGTTTCGTCTGGTTGCGGTTTATGCGCCCAACGACCAGGAGGAGCGCGTCTCGTTTTTTCGGCGGTTGGAGCCCTTCCTGGTGGATTCCAAGCGACTCGTCTTAGTGGGGGACTGGAATGCCATCCTGAACCCCAAGTTGGATAGAGGGCGGGGAGCTAGAGGGAAGGAACGTGATCGTAGCTTGGTCGATCTCATCGAGGACTTCGGTCTAGTCGATAGATACCGGGCCGATCACAAGGGCGGGAGAATGTGGACGTGGGCTAATAGTTGGCCTTCTACCAAGGTGGCTAGCTACCTTGATAGAATGTTAGTTCGTGAAGCCGAACTAGATTTCTTAGATTGTCCCACGTTCCACTGGCTAGGTTACTCGGACCACAAACTCGTTTGTGCCCGGGTAAATTTAGAAAATAGGGTTAGAATGGCTGGTTACTGGAAGTTCAACGTGTCCTTACTGGACAGGCGGGACTTCCGGCGCCAGCTAATTAACTTAGTGCAGCGGGCGTTAACTGGGGGAGTCATCGGGAATAAGTGGTGGGATAACCTTAAGGATAGTATTAGGTCTTTCACCACTCAGTTCAGCATTCGGCTCAAACTAGATAAGGCTGACAAGGTGAAGACACTTAGAGCTAACTACTCCCGGGCGGTGGCTGGTGGGGATCCCCTAGAGATAGCCATAGCTAAGGAGGCCGTGGACCGGTCGAATAGCGATCGTTACATGGGCCAGGTAGTTAGACATAAGTTAAGCAAGATGTCTTCCGAAGCTGTGAATATGGGCGCAGAACTGCGCAAGGAAGAAATTCGCCGCGGAGGCGACCGGTACATTCGAGAGGTTCGCAACCCGGAGGGACACACTCTGCGGTCGACTGACGACATGTGCGAGGCGTTTCGGCGGCATTTCGAGATCCTGTTTACCAAGGAGCCCGGTCTCCGTGATGAGGAGTTTCGCAGCTATTTGGCTGACTTCCCCCGGCTTTTGCCGGCTGATGCAGCTAGCTGCGAGGGAGAGATTACGGAGGGCGAAGTCGCGGCGCTGAAGAAGGTCGGCAGTGGCAAATCGCCGGGTCTCGATGGTTTGCCCTATGAATTGTACTTGAGGCTGTCGCACATCTTTGTCCCGATTTTGACTGTCGTGTTCAACAACTGGTTCCGGCAGGGGTCCATCCCCAAACGGTTCACCAGGGGTGTGATCACGCTGTTGAGAAAAGGCAAGGGTGTGGGGAGGGAGCTAGAGGGTTACCGGCCCATAACTCTGCTAAACACAGAGTTAAAGATTTTGGCCAAGATCTTGCAAAATCGTTTGCAATTAGTTGCCGAGTCTCTGTTGGGACCTGAGCAGACTTGTGCTGTGAAGGGCCGAACAATTCAGAGCAACCTGCATCTGATACGCACGATCATAGAGGGGATAAAAGACGACGACGAAGCCGCGCTGATCCATTTAGATCAGTCCAAGGCATTTGATAGGGTTGACCATCGGTATCTGGCGGCTGTCCTGCAGGCAGCTGGATTCGAAACCAACTTCCGCCGCTGGATTAGCCTCCTGTATCAATCCCCGACGGCTGTGGTACAGGTGAACGGAAAGTTGTCGGGCGTTCTGGCGCTGTCTAGGTCGGTCCGACAGGGTTGTCCACTGTCGCCCCTACTTTATGCTTTGGCGTTGGAGCCCCTCCTTCGCCGGCTAAGGGACAGGGCGTGCAGTCCGGCCCTACGTGGAATCGCTGTCCCTGGTGGTGCTCGAGCCAGGGTTTCCGCGTACGCCGATGACGTCACTACTTTCGTGTCCTCCCGCAGGGACATCGAGGTGGTACAGAAGGCGCTTGAACGGTACGAACAGGTGACAGGGGCCAAGATTAACCGCAACAAGTCGTCCGGCTTGCGGTTAGGCGCCTGGAAGGGTCTGACCCTCCCGGGGCCCTTCGACTGGACGGACGGCCCGGTCTGCATTCTTGGAGTGTGGTTCGGGCCCGACCTACAGTTGGAGAAAAATTGGTCTGAAGTACTGGCAAAGGTAGGCGCGTCGGCCAAGATTTGGCGCCGAAGGAGGTTGTCCTTAAAGGGTATGGCTGAGGCGTGTGCTACATACGTCTTTCCCATCATCCTTTACCAGTTGTCAGTACTTCCACTTTGTAAACGGCATAAGAAGGCGATCGAGCGTTTGCTATTCTCCATTTTATGGAGAGGACGCAAACACTATGTCGACAAACGTGTCTGTTACCAACGTCCGTGTCATGGGGGCCTGGGAATGCCATACCTGATGGGCCATAAGGTTGCGTCGAGGTTGGTTTTTCTCAGGCGAGCGATTTCCGAAGACTCATTGCTTAGGGGGATAGTGAGGGACATGTTCCCTAGACTTACTATCACTCCCCCCATCTTGAGGCGGTGCCGTAAGCCTCGAGAGCGATCGAGTTTTCTCCTCGAATGTCTGGCGGCCCTGCG
Organism: Ascarosepion bandense; assembly: GCA_037127315.1. Taxonomy (NCBI): domain Eukaryota; kingdom Metazoa; phylum Mollusca; class Cephalopoda; order Sepiida; family Sepiidae; genus Ascarosepion; species Ascarosepion bandense. The sequence goes on from JBBBDQ010001209.1 coordinate 4,852, forward strand.
GGCCATTCCACGGTCCAGTGACCTTTCACGGCCTAGGAGAGTCTTCTATCGTGGGTTAGTGGAGGGCGTCGCAAAGGATTCACTACGTGATGTGCTGCGCTTGTCGGAGGACGAGTTTCGCTCGTTCTGGTCTTGGGCGCCAGGGAGTGATTATCTCAACAACTCTGAGTTTTCGCTCACCTGGCGATTAGCTCGGAATCGCTTGCCTCTCAATGACATGGCCTTCATATGGGGCCTGGCGGATTTGCCAGATTGTGAACGCTGCAACCTTGGCTTGGAAGAAACGGCTTCGCACGCCTTCTACCATTGTTCGCGGGTTCGCCCTCTATGGGACCGGGTCGGCGAGTTGACTGCTCGTATCGAGCCGCGAGAGCTTGTGCTCATTGATCGTGCATTCGCCTGTGATAATGTGTCGCCCCCGTTCTCTGGGATGAAGCGTATGGTGTTTCTGTCGCTGCTAGCCACGGCTCGAATGGTGATTTGGACGACGCGATTGGAGGAAGTCTTGCGAGGTCAGCGTCTTTCACATCAGGATCTGATCTGTTATTTTGAGCATCAGCTCAAAATAAAGATTAGAACTGATTGGAAACGTTTGACTTCGACAGACTTTAGCAAAAGGTGGGTAAATGTGGCGAGCCTGGTTCGTTTGAACGGGGCTAATCTTGATTTTCTCTTTTAGATCTGCTGGTTACATCGGGGTGGATTCCTCTGGAACCCTCCCCTGGTTAAGCTAGTTCTCTCTTGTGTACCTAGTTAAAGTGAATGAATGTGTTCCTAGCCTGTACCCGGCTTTTTCTTTTGTTATAATCCATGCCGAGATTCCCAACCTCCCCAGTTTGTTTTGGTCTCTTTTTATCTCGGCTGGTTCAGCCTTTTATTGTCCCTTTCCGCTAATTTTTTACCCCCTCCCCACTCCCTTAGCGAGTGTGCTTCTTGATTTCGCCATTGGGCGGAATACAGCGGCCACTCTTTTTTCTGGGATGGTCGGTTCTTACTAACATTGATTATTATTTTAGTTCAAAATTTGTTGTATTTTTAGTTTATTTTTTGGTTCATCCCCCTCCCATCATTTCATTTTTCATTAAATATTTTACATTATATTGTATATATTATATTGTACATAAATACATTTTTATTGTCACGGGTTAATTTCCCCACTTTTTAGGTGTCCCTTGTAAGTTTCTGGCATTGTGGTGTACGAAGGATTGGGAGTAGATGGATGGGTTCTTTTGGTGACTGTGCAAATTGTAACGAGTGAATGGGTCGTGATAGTGTTTAGCTAGGTATAGGATAGTTTAGTGAGAACCAACCTCTCCCCCTCCCCTTTTAGGCCTTGTGCCATAATTTTGTAAATTTTACAAATAAATAGTGCCCTGACGAGCCGTTGCTCGAAACAGAGTGCGCCTCGCATTTTGTCTTTTCTTGACTTATTGCAATTTTGGATTTACGTGTTTTTGTTGCCCGAAGTTAATTGTGAGTACCTGTTTTTTGCTGTCTTTGTGTCTTCGTCGCGCGTGGCGCTTTTTGAACTTTTGTTAAAATTTTGTTGTGTGAGGGGGGGCGTCAAGCTATGGCTTTGTCTCCCTAGCCTCAACTTCGATGCCGTGCCTGCGGTGACTCCCTCACCGACGGTATGGGTAAAGGCACCAGTGAAAAAAGACCCAAATTATTACCTGCAAATGCAGGAGAAATATAAAGAATATATCAAAGACAATGAACTGTTAGCGATACCGGAAGTCGCCAACGTTATGGCAAAAAAGACAATCTCCCTGCTGACAGCAGATGAAAAAACAAAAAAATTTATTGCTGTCAGTAGGGAGAACATGGAAGAAGCATTAAAGGTGCTTAATATTATCCCTTGTGTGTTAGCAAGGAGGTCCCGAGCGATGTGGGACATACTTCTGAGCTCGGAAGGAGAGGCGAAGGATCTGGCTGGAAGTGTAATGACAGCCAAGGGTATTCGGTTCCAGACCGAATACATGGGTACAAGAAGAACCAAGGTCACCATACATGGTGTGCCCGTGGAGGTGTCCGGTGATCACGTGGGTGCCTTTTTTGCGACTTTTGGAGCGGTGGAGGAGGTAGCACGTGTGAGGAGCAAGGCGGAGATAGCCACGGAAGATATATGTGCATTGTGTTAGACAGGGAAAATTTCCTGAAGGTCCCGGATATTATTACATACAGTGGAAGGAGATTGTTTGTGGTGGTGGGGAGGGAGGAAGCCGCATTGCTGGGCGTGTGGCGTGGCTGGTCACACGTTCAAGATGTGCCCTAAAAGAAACCCGGAAATGGCACCGGAAACACCGCCGGTGTCAAAACCACCAGTCACACAGGAGAAAAAGACGGACCCAAAAAGCGGTGAATGGACGGAGGTGGTCAGGAGGGGGAAGAAAGCTTAAGCTTCCCCTCCTCCTCAACAGGAGAAATCACCATCCCCAGGAAAAAAAAGAAGCCACGAAAAGAGGCTAACCAACAGCAGCAACAACAAGAGAAGCAGGGGCAAAAACAGCAACAAAGAGAAACGCAGAGACTACAACAACAACAGCTACAAGAGCAAAAGCAGCAGCAGCGGGAGCAGCCGACGAAACAACAAGAAATGGAGGCGGAAATGCCTCCTCCACGCTCCTCTTCTTTGAAGAGAGGACGGGAGGAGGAGGAGGAAGTGTCCCTAAAGAAGGGGAAAAAAGAACTTTCGCACGTGGAAGAGCAGAACAAGTCACGGTTGCTCCCAGGACCCAATCCGCCCCTACATCTCCAAATAGAACTGTTTTTGTTGAGGGGAGGAGTCAGTCCGCATCCCCGATAAGGCATATACCTTCTCCTTCCCCCAAACCACCCACACCCTCCTCCCAATCAGAACCTTCCTCCCCGAAATCTTATCATCCCTCCCCGAAACCCTCCCCGAATCCCGATAAATCCTCCCCAAAAGGCGAGAAACAAAGAAAAAATGTCTTTATTTCAAAGGATATCTGCAAAGTGGACAGACAGGCCTTAGAGAGGGACCTTTCTTCTCAGAAGAAGGCCCTCCTAAGGCCTCTTTTCAAACTTAAAAATATTGACGGAAAGTCCATCAGACCCTGCCAATTTCCGGGCGCCCCCGGAGTACTGACTTTGATCAGAAACACCGGGGGATGTAAAACAAAAGCCTGGGAATTTGTGCAGGGGGCCGTCGAGGCCTTTCCAAACATAAAAATGGCCCAAACGGGCACAAAATATCTTCAGCTTTCGCATTTTTGTGCCGGGAGGGTCCCCGTCATCCTCCACCCATCTTTATACAGGGCTGTAAAACTTACTTTTCCCACGGACGTCGGCGGCATTGTCCAAGACGGACGAATTACGTCCGATATTGGTACAGGAAACCTTGGACAATCCGTCGGGGTCCCTACTCCCATTGATTTTCGCTCCGTATGTGACCAGAAGTAATTTTCTGCTTTCTCTTTTCAGGTCTAAACGATGTCAATTAAGTTAGCCAGTATGAACGTGAAGGGCCTTAGGGATCGGAGTAAGGCTGCCCGCCTGCTTCGGGACCTCTTGTCCTTCGGCGTGGATGTCGCCGCGATCCAAGAGACTCACTTTGTTTGCAAGGTCGATGCCTGTGTGCTGTCTAACGACTTTGTCGTCTATTCAGCATATGGGAACCGGCTGGCCAGAGGAGTGTCTTTGCTGGTCAAGCGTACCCTGGACGCGAAGGTGGATCTTGTCCATGTCGGTGCCGAGGGCCGGCTGATCGTGGCCGATATTGCAGTGAAAAGCAATGCGTTTCGTCTGGTTGCGGTTTATGCGCCCAACGACCAGGAGGAGCGCGTCTCGTTTTTTCGGCGGTTGGAGCCCTTCCTGGTGGATTCCAAGCGACTCGTCTTTTAGTGGGGGACTGGAATGCCATCCTGAACCCCAAGTTGGATAGAGGGCGGGGAGCTAGAGGGAAGGAACGTGATCGTAGCTTGGTCGATCTCATCGAGGACTTCGGTCTAGTCGATAGATACCGGGCCGATCACAAGGGCGGGAGAATGTGGACGTGGGCTAATAGTTGGCCTTCTACCAAGGTGGCTAGCTACCTTGATAGAATGTTAGTTCGTGAAGCCGAACTAGATTTCTTAGATTGTCCCACGTTCCACTGGCTAGGTTACTCGGACCACAAACTCGTTTGTGCCCGGGTAAATTTAGAAAATAGGGTTAGAATGGCTGGTTACTGGAAGTTCAACGTGTCCTTACTGGACAGGCGGGACTTCCGGCGCCAGCTAATTAACTTAGTGCAGCGGGCGTTAACTGGGGGAGTCATCGGGAATAAGTGGTGGGATAACCTTAAGGATAGTATTAGGTCTTTCACCACTCAGTTCAGCATTCGGCTCAAACTAGATAAGGCTGACAAGGTGAAGACACTTAGATCTAATTACTCCCGGGCGGTGGCTGGTGGGGATCCCCTAGAGATAGCCATAGCTAAGGAGGCCGTGGACCGGTCGAATAGCGATCGTTACATGGGCCAGGTAGTTAGACATAAGTTAAGCAAGATGTCTTCCGAAGCTGTGAACATGGGCGCAGAACTGCGCAAGGAAGAAATTCGCCGCGGAGGCGACCGGTACATTCGAGAGGTTCGCAACCCGGAGGGACACACTCTGCGGTCGACTGACGACATGTGCGAGGCGTTTCGGCGGCATTTCGAGATCCTGTTTACCAAGGAGCCCGGTCTCCGTGATGAGGAGTTTCGCAGCTATTTGGCTGACTTCCCCCGGCTTTTGCCGGCTGATGCAGCTAGCTGCGAGGGAGAGATTACGGAGGGCGAAGTCTACGCGGCGCTGAAGAAGGTCGGCAGTGGCAAATCGCCGGGTCTCGATGGTTTGCCCTATGAATTGTACTTGAGGCTGTCGCACATCTTTGTCCCGATTTTGACTGTCGTGTTCAACAACTGGTTCCGGCAGGGGTCCATCCCCAAACGGTTCACCAGGGGTGTGATCACGCTGTTGAGAAAAGGCAAGGGTGTGGGGAGGGAGCTAGAGGGTTACCGGCCCATAACTCTGCTAAACACAGAGTTAAAGATTTTGGCCAAGATCTTGCAAAATCGTTTGCAATTAGTTGCCGAGTCTCTGTTGGGACCTGAGCAGACTTGTGCTGTGAAGGGCCGAACAATTCAGAGCAACCTGCATCTGATACGCACGATCATAGAGGGGATAAAAGACGACGACGAAGCCGCGCTGATCCATTTAGATCAGTCCAAGGCATTTGATAGGGTTGACCATCGGTATCTGGCGGCTGTCCTGCAGGCAGCTGGATTCGAAACCAACTTCCGCCGCTGGATTAGCCTCCTGTATCAATCCCCGACGGCTGTGGTACAGGTGAACGGAAAGTTGTCGGGCGTTCTGGCGCTGTCTAGGTCGGTCCGACAGGGTTGTCCACTGTCGCCCCTACTTTATGCTTTGGCGTTGGAGCCCCTCCTTCGCCGGCTAAGGGACAGGGCGTGCAGTCCGGCCCTACGTGGAATCGCTGTCCCTGGTGGTGCTCGAGCCAGGGTTTCCGCGTACGCCGATGACGTCACTACTTTCGTGTCCTCCCGCAGGGACATCGAGGTGGTACAGAAGGCGCTTGAACGGTACGAACAGGTGACAGGGGCCAAGATTAACCGCAACAAGTCGTCCGGCTTGCGGTTAGGCGCCTGGAAGGGTCTGACCCTCCCGGGGCCCTTCGACTGGACGGACGGCCCGGTCTGCATTCTTGGAGTGTGGTTCGGGCCCGACCTACAGTTGGAGAAAAATTGGTCTGAAGTACTGGCAAAGGTAGGCGCGTCGGCCAAGATTTGGCGCCGAAGGAGGTTGTCCTTAAAGGGTATGGCTGAGGCGTGTGCTACATACGTCTTTCCCATTATCCTTTACCAGTTGTCAGTACTTCCACTTTGTAAACGGCATAAGAAGGCGATCGAGCGTTTGCTATTCTCCATTTTATGGAGAGGACGCAAACACTATGTCGACAAACGTGTCTGTTACCAACGTCCGTGTCATGGGGGCCTGGGAATGCCATACCTGATGGGCCATAAGGTTGCGTCAAGGTTGGTTTTTCTCAGGCGAGCGATTTCCGAAGACTCATTGCTTAGGGGGATAGTGAGGGACATGTTCCCTAGACTTACTATCACTCCCCCCATCTTGAGGCGGTGCCGTAAGCCTCGAGAGCGATCGAGTTTTCTCCTCGAATGTCTGGCGGCCCTGCGGGCCATTCCACGGTCCAGTGACCTTTCACGGCCTAGGAGAGTCTTCTATCGTGGGTTAGTGGAGGGCGTCGCAAAGGATTCACTACGTGATGTGCTGCGCTTGTCGGAGGACGAGTTTCGCTCGTTCTGGTCTTGGGCGCCAGGGAGTGATTATCTCAACAACTCTGAGTTTTCGCTCACCTGGCGATTAGCTCGGAATCGCTTGCCTCTCAATGACATGGCCTTCATATGGGGCCTGGCGGATTTGCCAGATTGTGAACGCTGCAACCTTGGCTTGGAAGAAACGGCTTCGCACGCCTTCTACCATTGTTCGCGGGTTCGCCCTCTATGGGACCGGGTCGGCGAGTTGACTGCTCGTATCGAGCCGCGAGAGCTTGTGCTCATTGATCGTGCATTCGCCTGTGATAATGTGTCGCCCCCGTTCTCTGGGATGAAGCGTATGGTGTTTCTGTCGCTGCTAGCCACGGCTCGAATGGTGATTTGGACGACGCGAATGGAGGAAGTCTTGCGAGGTCAGCGTCTTTCACATCAGGATCTGATCTGTTATTTTGAGCATCAGCTCAAAATAAAGATTAGAACTGATTGGAAACGTTTGACTTCGACAGACTTTAGCAAAAGGTGGGTAAATGTGGCGAGCCTGGTTCGTTTGAACGGGGCTAATCTTGATTTTCTCTTTTAGATCTGCTGGTTACATCGGGGTGGATTCCTCTGGAACCCTCCCCTGGTTAAGCTAGTTCTCTCTTGTGTACCTAGTTAAAGTGAATGAATGTGTTCCTAGCCTGTACCCGGCTTTCTTTCTTTTGTTATAATCCATGCCGAGATTCCCAACCTCCCCAGTTTGTTTTGGTCTCTTTTTATCTCGGCTGGTTCAGCCTTTTATTGTCCCTTTCCGCTAATTTTTTACCCCCCTCCCCACTCCCTTAGCGAGTGTGCTTCTTGATTTCGCCATTGGGCGGAATACAGCGGCCACTCTTTTTTCTGGGATGGTCGGTTCTTACTAACATTGATTATTATTTTAGTTCAAAATTTGTTGTATTTTTAGTTTATTTTTGGGTTCATCCCCCTCCCATCATTTCATTTTTCATTAAATATTTTACATTATATTGTATATATTATATTGTACATAAATACATTTTTATTGTCACGGGTTAATTTCCCCACTTTTTAGGTGTCCCTTGTAAGTTTCTGGCATTGTGGTGTAAGAAGGATTGGGAGTAGATGGATGGGTTCTTTTGGTGACTGTGCAAATTGTAACGAGTGAATGGGTCGTGATAGTGTTTAGCTAGGTATAGGATAGTTAAGTGAGAACCAACCTCTCCCCCTCCCCTTTTAGGCCTTGTGCCATAATTTTGTAAATTTTACAAAATAAATAGTGCCCTGACGAGCCGTTGCTCGAAACAGAGTGCGCCTCGCATTTTTGTCTTTTCTTGACTTATTGCAATTTTGGATTTACGTGTTTTTGTTGCCCGAAGTTAATTGTGAGTACCTGTTTTTTTTGCTGTCTTTGTTTTGTCTTCGTCGCGCGTGGCGCTTTTTGAACTTTTGTTAAAATTTTGTTGTGTGAGGGGGGGCAAGTCAAGCTATGGCTTTGTCTCCCCAGCCCTCAACTTCTGATGCCGTGCCCGCGGTGACTCCCTCACCGACGGTATGGGTAAAGGCACCAGTGAAAAAAGACCCAAATTATTACCTGCAAATGCAGGAGAAATATAAAGAATATATCAAAGACAATGAACTGTTAGCGATACCGGAAGTCGCCAACGTTATGGCAAAAAAGACAATCTCCCTGCTGACAGCAGATGAAAAAACAAAAAAATTTATTGCTGTCAGTAGGGAGAACATGGAAGAAGCATTAAAGGTGCTTAATATTATCCCTTGTGTGTTAGCAAGGAGGTCCCGAGCGATGTGGGACATACTTCTGAGCTCGGAAGGAGAGGCGAAGGATCTGGCTGGAAGTGTAATGACAGCCAAGGGTATTCGGTTCCAGACCGAATACATGGGTACAAGAAGAACCAAGGTCACCATACATGGTGTGCCCGTGGAGGTGTCCGGTGATCACGTGGGTGCCTTTTTTGCGACTTTTGGAGCGGTGGAGGAGGTAGCACGTGTGAGGAGCAAGGCGGAGATAGCCACGGAGGATATTAATGTTTGCATTGTGTTAGACAGGGAAAATTTCCTGAAGGTCCCGGATATTATTACATACAGTGGAAGGAGATTGTTTGTGGTGGTGGAGGGGAGGAAGCCGCATTGCTGGGCATGTGGCGTGGCTGGTCACACGTTCAAGATGTGCCCTAAAAGAAACCCGGAAATGGCACCGGAAACACCGCCGGTGTCAAAACCACCAGTCACACAGGAGAAAAAGACGGACCCAAAAAGCGGTGAATGGACGGAGGTGGTCAGGAGGGGGAAGAAAGTTGCTTCCCCTCCTCCTCAACAGGAGAAATCACCATCCCCGGAAAAAAAGAAGCCACGAAAAGAGGCTAACCAACAGCAGCAACAACAAGAGAAGCAGGGGCAAAAACAGCAACAAAGAGAAACGCAGAGACTACAACAACAACAGCTACAAGAGCAAAAGCAGCAGCAGCGGGAGCAGCCGACGAAACAACAAGAAATGGAGGCGGAAATGCCTCCTCCACGCTCCTCTTCTTTGAAGAGAGGACGGGAGGAGGAGGAGGAAGTGTCCCTAAAGAAGGGGAAAAAAGAACTTTTCGCACGTGGAAGAGCAGAACAAGTCACGGTTGCTCCCAGGACCCAATCCGCCCCTACATCTCCAAATAGAACTGTTTTTGTTGAGGGGAGGAGTCAGTCCGCATCCCCGATAAGGCATATACCTTCTCCTTCCCCCAAACCACCCACACCCTCCTCCCAATCAGAACCTTCCTCCCCGAAATCTTATCATCCCTCCCCGAAACCCTCCCCGAATCCCGATAAATCCTCCCCAAAAGGCGAGAAACAAAGAAAAAATGTCTTTATTTCAAAGGATATCTGCAAAGTGGACAGACAGGCCTTAGAGAGGGACCTTTCTTCTCAGAAGAAGGCCCTCCTAAGGCCTCTTTTCAAACTTAAAAATATTGACGGAAAGTCCATCGAGGACCCTGCCAATTTCCCGGGCGCCCCCGGAGTACTGACTTTGATCAGAAACACCGGGGGATGTAAAACAAAAGCCTGGGAATTTGTGCAGGGGGCCGTTGAGGCTTTCCCGACCATAAAAATGGCCCAAACGGGCACAAAATATCTTCAAAGGCTTTCGCATTTTTGTGCCGGGAGGGTCCCCGTCATCCTCCACCCATCTTTATACAGGGCTGTAAAACTTACTTTTCCCACGGACGTCGGCGGCATTGTCCAGGACGGACGAATTACGTCCGATATTGGCACAGGCAACCTTGGACAATCCGTCGGGGTCCCTACTCCCATTGATTTTCGCTCCGTATGTGACCAGAAGTAATTTTCTGCTTTCTCTTTACAGGTCTAAATGATGTCAATTAAGTTAGCCAGTATGAACGTGAAGGGCCTTAGGGATCGGAGTAAGGCTGCCCGCCTGCTTCGGGACCTCTTGTCCTTCGGCGTGGATGTCGCCGCGATCCAAGAGACTCACTTTGTTTGCAAGGTCGATGCTTGTGTGCTGTCTAACGACTTTGTCGTCTATTCAGCATATGGGAACCGGCTGGCCAGAGGAGTGTCTTTGCTGGTCAAGCGTACCCTGGACGCGAAGGTGGATCTTGTCCATGTCGGTGCCGAGGGCCGGCTGATCGTGGCCGATATTGCAGTGAAAAGCAATGCGTTTCGTCTGGTTGCGGTTTATGCGCCCAACGACCAGGAGGAGCGCGTCTCGTTTTTTCGGCGGTTGGAGCCCTTCCTGGTGGATTCCAAGCGACTCGTCTTAGTGGGGGACTGGAATGCCATCCTGGACCCCAAGTTGGATAGAGGGCGGGGAGCTAGAGGGAAGGAACGTGATCGTAGCTTGGTCGATCTCATCGAGGACTTCGGTCTAGTCGATAGATACCGGGCCGATCACAAGGGCGGGAGAATGTGGACGTGGGCTAATAGTTGGCCTTCTACCAAGGTGGCTAGCTACCTTGATAGAATGTTAGTTCGTGAAGCCGAACTAGATTTCTTAGATTGTCCCACGTTCCACTGGCTAGGTTACTCGGACCACAAACTCGTTTGTGCCCGGGTAAATTTAGAAAATAGGGTTAGAATGGCTGGTTACTGGAAGTTCAACGTGTCCTTACTGGACAGGCGGGACTTCCGGCGCCAGCTAATTAACTTAGTGCAGCGGGCGTTAACTGGGGGAGTCATCGGGAATAAGTGGTGGGATAACCTTAAGGATAGTATTAGGTCTTTCACCACTCAGTTCAGCATTCGGCTCAAACTAGATAAGGCTGACAAGGTGAAGACACTTAGAGCTAACTACTCCCGGGCGGTGGCTGGTGGGGATCCCCTAGAGATAGCCATAGCTAAGGAGGCCGTGGACCGGTCGAATAGCGATCGTTACATGGGCCAGGTAGTTAGACATAAGTTAAGCAAGATGTCTTCCGAAGCTGTGAATATGGGCGCAGAACTGCGCAAGGAAGAAATTCGCCGCGGAGGCGACCGGTACATTCGAGAGGTTCGCAACCCGGAGGGACACACTCTGCGGTCGACTGACGACATGTGCGAGGCGTTTCGGCGGCATTTCGAGATCCTGTTTACCAAGGAGCCCGGTCTCCGTGATGAGGAGTTTCGCAGCTATTTGGCTGACTTCCCCCGGCTTTTGCCGGCTGATGCAGCTAGCTGCGAGGGAGAGATTACGGAGGGCGAAGTCTACGCGGCGCTGAAGAAGGTCGGCAGTGGCAAATCGCCGGGTCTCGATGGTTTGCCCTATGAATTGTACTTGAGGCTGTCGCACATCTTTGTCCCGATTTTGACTGTCGTGTTCAACAACTGGTTCCGGCAGGGGTCCATCCCCAAACGGTTCACCAGGGGTGTGATCACGCTGTTGAGAAAAGGCAAGGGTGTGGGGAGGGAGCTAGAGGGTTACCGGCCCATAACTCTGCTAAACACAGAGTTAAAGATTTTGGCCAAGATCTTGCAAAATCGTTTGCAATTAGTTGCCGAGTCTCTGTTGGGACCTGAGCAGACTTGTGCTGTGAAGGGCCGAACAATTCAGAGCAACCTGCATCTGATACGCACGATCATAGAGGGGATAAAAGACGACGACGAAGCCGCGCTGATCCATTTAGATCAGTCCAAGGCATTTGATAGGGTTGACCATCGGTATCTGGCGGCTGTCCTGCAGGCAGCTGGATTCGAAACCAACTTCCGCCGCTGGATTAGCCTCCTGTATCAATCCCCGACGGCTGTGGTACAGGTGAACGGAAAGTTGTCGGGCGTTCTGGCGCTGTCTAGGTCGGTCCGACAGGGTTGTCCACTGTCGCCCCTACTTTATGCTTTGGCGTTGGAGCCCCTCCTTCGCCGGCTAAGGGACAGGGCGTGCAGTCCGGCCCTACGTGGAATCGCTGTCCCTGGTGGTGCTCGAGCCAGGGTTTCCGCGTACGCCGATGACGTCACTACTTTCGTGTCCTCCCGCAGGGACATCGAGGTGGTACACAAGGCGCTTGAACGGTACGAACAGGTGACAGGGGCCAAGATTAACCGCAACAAGTCGTCCGGCTTGCGGTTAGGCGCCTGGAAGGGTCTGACCCTCCCGGGGCCCTTCGACTGGACGGACGGCCCGGTCTGCATTCTTGGAGTGTGGTTCGGGCCCGACCTACAGTTGGAGAAAAATTGGTCTGAAGTACTGGCAAAGGTAGGCGCGTCGGCCAAGATTTGGCGCCGAAGGAGGTTGTCCTTAAAGGGTATGGCTGAGGCGTGTGCTACATACGTCTTTCCCATCATCCTTTACCAGTTGTCAGTACTTCCACTTTGTAAACGGCATAAGAAGGCGATCGAGCGTTTGCTATTCTCCATTTTATGGAGAGGACGCAAACACTATGTCGACAAACGTGTCTGTTACCAACGTCCGTGTCATGGGGGCCTGGGAATGCCATACCTGATGGGCCATAAGGTTGCGTCGAGGTTGGTTTTTCTCAGGCGAGCGATTTCCGAAGACTCATTGCTTAGGGGGATAGTGAGGGACATGTTCCCTAGACTTACTATCACTCCCCCCATCTTGAGGCGGTGCCGTAAGCCTCGAGAGCGATCGAGTTTTCTCCTCGAATGTCTGGCGGCCCTGCGGGCCATTCCACGGTCCAGTGACCTTTCACGGCCTAGGAGAGTCTTCTATCGTGGGTTAGTGGAGGGCGTCGCAAAGGATTCACTACGTGATGTGCTGCGCTTGTCGGAGGACGAGTTTCGCTCGTTCTGGTCTTGGGCGCCAGGGAGTGATTATCTCAACAACTCTGAGTTTTCGCTCACCTGGCGATTAGCTCGGAATCGCTTGCCTCTCAATGACATGGCCTTCATATGGGGCCTGGCGGATTTGCCAGATTGTGAACGCTGCAACCTTGGCTTGGAAGAAACGGCTTCGCACGCCTTCTACCATTGTTCGCGGGTTCGCCCTCTATGGGACCGGGTCGGCGAGTTGACTGCTCGTATCGAGCCGCGAGAGCTTGTGCTCATTGATCGTGCATTCGCCTGTGATAATGTGTCGCCCCCGTTCTCTGGGATGAAGCGTATGGTGTTTCTGTCGCTGCTAGCCACGGCTCGAATGGTGATTTGGACGACGCGATTGGAGGAAGTCTTGCGAGGTCAGCGTCTTTCACATCAGGATCTGATCTGTTATTTTGAGCATCAGCTCAAAATAAAGATTAGAACTGATTGGAAACGTTTGACTTCGACAGACTTTAGCAAAAGGTGGGTAAATGTGGCGAGCCTGGTTCGTTTGAACGGGGCTAATCTTGATTTTCTCTTTTAGATCTGCTGGTTACATCGGGGTGGATTCCTCTGGAACCCTCCCCTGGTTAAGCTAGTTCTCTCTTGTGTACCTAGTTAAAGTGAATGAATGTGTTCCTAGCCTGTACCCGGCTTTCTCTTTTGTTATAATCCATGCCGAGATTCCCAACCTCCCCAGTTTGTTTTGGTCTCTTTTTATCTCGGCTGGTTCAGCGTTTTATTGTCCCTTTCCGCTAATTTTTTACCCCCCTCCCCACTCCCTTAGCGAGTGTGCTTCTTGATTTCGCCATTGGGCGGAATACAGCGGCCACTCTTTTTTCTGGGATGGTCGGTTCTTACTAACATTGATTATTATTTTAGTTCAAAATTTGTTGTATTTTTAGTTTATTTTTGGGTTCATCCCCCTCCCATCATTTCATTTTCATTAAATATTTTACATTATATTGTATATATTATATTGTACATAAATACATTTTTATTGTCACGGGTTAATTTCCCCACTTTTTAGGTGTCCCTTGTAAGTTTCTGGCATTGTGGTGTACGAAGGATTGGGAGTAGATGGATGGGTTCTTTTGGTGACTGTGCAAATTGTAACGAGTGAATGGGTCGTGATAGTGTTTAGCTAGGTATAGGATAGTTAAGTGAGAACCAACCTCTCCCCCTCCCCTTTTAGGCCTTGTGCCATAATTTTGTAAATTTTACAAAATAAATAGTGCCCTGACGAGCCGTTGGCATTGACTCTGTGATTTTTGCAAGAGTTACTGTTGGATTATTTTGAACTCTGTGTTACCAGTGAGTACGTCTGTTTTTGTTATATTGTTTTGTTTTGTCTTCGTCGCGCGTGGCGCTTTTTGAACTTTTGTTAAAATTTTGTTGTGTGAGGGGGGGCAAGTCAAGCTATGGCTTTGTCTCCCCAGCCCTCAACTTCTGACGCTGTACCCACGGTGACTCCCTCACCGACAGCATGGGTAAAAGCACCAATGAAGAAGGATGCCGGGTACTACCGGCAAATGCGGGAAAATACCAAGACTACATAAAAGACAACGAATTGGTAGCAATACCAGAAGTGGTGAATGTAGTGGCAAAGAAAAAAGACAATCTCCCTCTACTGACAGCCGATGAAAAAACAAAAAAATTTATTGCTGTCAGTAGGGAGAACATGGAAGAAGCCCTGAAAGTCCTGGACATTGTACCTTGCGTACTGGCAAGAAGGTCCCGTGCAATGTGGGACATCTTGCTGGGCTCGGAAGGCGAAGCAAAAGATCTAGCCGGAAATGTATTGACTTGCGAAAGGTATCCGGTTTCAAACCGAATACCTTGGTACAAGAAAGACAAAAATCACGATACATGGCGTGCCGGTGGACATTTCCTGTGACCATGTCGGAGCGTTTTTTGCGACTTTCGGTGCGGTGGAGGAGGTGGCACGTATAAAGAGTAAGGCCGGTGTGGCCACGGAGGATATTAATATGTCAGCGTGGTTGTAGACCGCGAAAACTTCCTGAAGGTCCCAGACATCTTGTTATGTCGTGGAAGAAGGCTGTTCGTGGTGGTGGAGGGAAGGAAGCCGCACTGCTGGGCGTGGTCTGGCCGGACACACATTCAAAATGTGTCCGGCAAGGCACCGGAAACACCGTGACACCGGAAACACCGCCGGTGTCAAAACCACCAGTCACACAGGAGAAAAAGACGGACCCAAAAAGCGGTGAATGGACGGAGGTGGTCAGGAGGGGGAAGAAAGTTGCTTCCCCTCCTCCTCAACAGGAGAAATCACCATCCCCGGAAAAAAAGAAGCCACGAAAAGAGGCTAACCAACAGCAGCAACAACAACAACGCAAGGAACAACAAGAACAACACAAAGAACAACAACAGCAACGCAAAGAACAACAACAAGAACAACAACCACAAGAAATGGAGGAGGAAATGCCTCCCCCCCGTTCCTCATCGTTGAAGAGAGGACGGGAGGAGGAGGAGGAGGTGTCCCAAAAAAAGGGGAAAAAGGAAGTATATGAACGAGGCAGAGAGGAGAGGGTAAAGGAAATTACCAGAACCCAATCCGCCCCTACATCACCCACCAGAACTGTGTCTCTTGAGGGGAGGAGTAAGTCCACCTCCCCGATAAGAAAAATAACTTCTCCTTCCCCCACACCTCCTACACCCTCTCCCCAATCAGAAACTCCAACCTCACCCCTTAAAATTAACCATCCCTCCCCGAACCCAGACAAATCTTCCCCGAAAAAGGGAAAAAAGAAAAGAACATTTTCGCAAACGTAGATGTTTGCAAAATAGACAGACAGGCCTTAGAGAGGGACCTTTCTTCTCAGAAGAAGGCCCTCCTAAGGCCTCTATTCAAATTGAAAAACATAGACGGAAAGTCTATCGAGGACCCTGCCAATTTCCCAGGGGCCCCCAGGGGTACTGACCTTAATCAGAAATACCGGGGGTAGCAGAACAAAAAGCCTGGGAATTTGTGCAGGGGGCCGTTGAGGCTTTCCCACAAATTCAAATGTGCCAGACAGGCACCAAATACTTACAAAGGTTGTCTCATTTTTGTGCTGGGAGGGTCCCCGTCATCCTCCACCCATCTTTATATAGGGCTTCTAAAGCCTAACCTTCCCTACGGACGTCGGCGGCATTGTCCAGGACGGACGAATTACGTCCGATATTGGCACAGGCAACCTTGGACAATCCGTCGGGGTCCCTACTCCCATTGATTTTCGCTCCGTATGTGACCAGAAGTAATTTTCTGCTTTCTTTTTCAGGTCTAAACGATGTCAATTAAGTTAGCCAGTATGAACGTGAAGGGCCTTAGGGATCGGAGTAAGGCTGCCCGCCTGCTTCGGGACCTCTTGTCCTTCGGCGTGGATGTCGCCGCGATCCAAGAGACTCACTTTGTTTGCAAGGTCGATGCTTGTGTGCTGTCTAACGACTTTGTCGTCTATTCAGCATATGGGAACCGGCTGGCCAGAGGAGTGTCTTTGCTGGTCAAGCGTACCCTGGACGCGAAGGTGGATCTTGTCCATGTCGGTGCCGAGGGCCGGCTGATCGTGGCCGATATTGCAGTGAAAAGCAATGCGTTTCGTCTGGTTGCGGTTTATGCGCCCAACGACCAGGAGGAGCGCGTCTCGTTTTTTCGGCGGTTGGGGCCCTTCCTGGTGGATTCCAAGCGACTCGTCTTAGTGGGGGACTGGAATGCCATCCTGGACCCCAAGTTGGATAGAGGGCGGGGAGCTAGAGGGAAGGAACGTGATCGTAGCTTGGTCGATCTTATCGAGGACTTCGGTCTTGTCGATAGATACCGGGCCGATCACAAGGGCGGGAGAATGTGGACGTGGGCTAATAGTTGGCCTTCTACCAAGGTGGCTAGCTACCTTGATAGAATGTTAGTTCGTGAAGCCGAACTAGATTTCTTAGATTGTCCCACGTTCCACTGGCTAGGTTACTCGGACCACAAACTCGTTTGTGCCCGGGTAAATTTAGAAAATAGGGTTAGAATGGCTGGTTACTGGAAGTTCAACGTGTCCTTACTGGACAGGCGGGACTTCCGGCGCCAGCTAATTAACTTAGTGCAGCGGGCGTTAACTGGGGGAGTCATCGGGAATAAGTGGTGGGATAACCTTAAGGATAGTATTAGGTCTTTCACCACTCAGTTCAGCATTCGGCTCAAACTAGATAAGGCTGACAAGGTGAAGACACTTAGATCTAATTACTCCCGGGCGGTGGCTGGTGGGGATCCCCTAGAGATAGCCATAGCTAAGGAGGCCGTGGACCGGTCGAATAGCGATCGTTACATGGGCCAGGTAGTTAGACATAAGTTAAGCAAGATGTCTTCCGAAGCTGTGAACATGGGCGCAGAACTGCGCAAGGAAGAAATTCGCCGCGGAGGCGACCGGTACATTCGAGAGGTTCGCAACCCGGAGGGACACACTCTGCGGTCGACTGACGACATGTGCGAGGCGTTTCGGCGGCATTTCGAGATCCTGTTTACCAAGGAGCCTGGTCTCCGTGATAAGGAGTTTCGCAGCTATTTGGCTGACTTCCCCCGGCTTTTGCCGGCTGATGCAGCTAGCTGCGAGGGAGAGATTACGGAGGGCGAAGTCTACGCGGCGCTGAAGAAGGTCGGCAGTGGCAAATCGCCGGGTCTCGATGGTTTGCCCTATGAATTGTACTTGAGGCTGTCGCACATCTTTGTCCCGATTTTGACTGTCGTGTTCAACAACTGGTTCCGGCAGGGGTCCATCCCCAAACGGTTCACCAGGGGTGTGATCACGCTGTTGAGAAAAGGCAAGGATGTGGGGAGGGAGCTAGAGGGTTACCGGCCCATAACTCTGCTAAACACAGAGTTAAAGATTTTGGCCAAGATCTTGCAAAATCGTTTGCAATTAGTTGCCGAGTCTCTGTTGGGACCTGAGCAGACTTGTGCTGTGAAGGGCCGAACAATTCAGAGCAACCTGCATCTGATACGCACGATCATAGAGGGGATAAAAGACGACGACGAAGCCGCGCTGATCCATTTAGATCAGTCCAAGGCATTTGATAGGGTTGACCATCGGTACCTGGCGGCTGTCCTGCAGGCAGCTGGATTCGAAACCAACTTCCGCCGCTGGATTAGCCTCCTGTATCAATCCCCGACGGCTGTGGTACAGGTGAACGGAAAGTTGTCGGGCGTTCTGGCGCTGTCTAGGTCGGTCCGACAGGGTTGTCCACTGTCGCCCCTACTTTATGCTTTGGCGTTGGAGCCCCTCCTTCGCCGGCTAAGGGACAGGGCGTGCAGTCCGGCCCTACGTGGAATCGCTGTCCCTGGTGGTGCTCGAGCCAGGGTTTCCGCGTACGCCGATGACGTCACTACTTTCGTGTCCTCCCGCAGGGACATCGAGGTGGTACAGAAGGCGCTTGAACGGTACGAACAGGTGACAGGGGCCAAGATTAACCGCAACAAGTCGTCCGGCTTGCGGTTAGGCGCCTGGAAGGGTCTGACCCTCCCGGGGCCCTTCGACTGGACGGACGGCCCGGTCTGCATTCTTGGAGTGTGGTTCGGGCCCGACCTACAGTTGGAGAAAAATTGGTCTGAAGTACTGGCAAAGGTAGGCGCGTCGGCCAAGATTTGGCGCCGAAGGAGGTTGTCCTTAAAGGGTATGGCTGAGGCGTGTGCTACATACGTCTTTCCCATCATCCTTTACCAGTTGTCAGTACTTCCACTTTGTAAACGGCATAAGAAGGCGATCGAGCGTTTGCTATTCTCCATTTTATGGAGAGGACGCAAACACTATGTCGACAAACGTGTCTGTTACCAACGTCCGTGTCATGGGGGCCTGGGAATGCCATACCTGATGGGCCATAAGGTTGCGTCGAGGTTGGTTTTTCTCAGGCGAGCGATTTCCGAAGACTCATTGCTTAGGGGGATAGTGAGGGACATGTTCCCTAGACTTACTATCACTCCCCCCATCTTGAGGCGGTGCCGTAAGCCTCGAGAGCGATCGAGTTTTCTCCTCGAATGTCTGGCGGCCCTGCGGGCCATTCCACGGTCCAGTGACCTTTCACGGCCTAGGAGAGTCTTCTATCGTGGGTTAGTGGAGGGCGTCGCAAAGGATTCACTACGTGATGTGCTGCGCTTGTCGGAGGACGAGTTTCGCTCGTTCTGGTCTTGGGCGCCAGGGAGTGATTATCTCAACAACTCTGAGTTTTCGCTCACCTGGCGATTAGCTCGGAATCGCTTGCCTCTCAATGACATGGCCTTCATATGGGGCCTGGCGGATTTGCCAGATTGTGAACGCTGCAACCTTGGCTTGGAAGAAACGGCTTCGCACGCCTTCTACCATTGTTCGCGGGTTCGCCCTCTATGGGACCGGGTCGGCGAGTTGACTGCTCGTATCGAGCCGCGAGAGCTTGTGCTCATTGATCGTGCATTCGCCTGTGATAATGTGTCGCCCCCGTTCTCTGGGATGAAGCGTATGGTGTTTCTGTCGCTGCTAGCCACGGCTCGAATGGTGATTTGGACGACGCGATTGGAGGAAGTCTTGCGAGGTCAGCGTCTTTCACATCAGGATCTGATCTGTTATTTTGAGCATCAGCTCAAAATAAAGATTAGAACTGATTGGAAACGTTTGACTTCGACAGACTTTAGCAAAAGGTGGGTAAATGTGGCGAGCCTGGTTCGTTTGAACGGGGCTAATCTTGATTTTCTCTTTTAGATCTGCTGGTTACATCGGGGTGGATTCCTCTGGAACCCTCCCCTGGTTAAGCTAGTTCTCTCTTGTGTACCTAGTTAAAGTGAATGAATGTGTTCCTAGCCTGTACCCGGCTTTCTCTTTTGTTATAATCCATGCCGAGATTCCCAACCTCCCCAGTTTGTTTTGGTCTCTTTTTATCTCGGCTGGTTCAGCCTTTTATTGTCCCTTTCCGCTAATTTTTTACCCCCCTCCCCACTCCCTTAGCGAGTGTGCTTCTTGATTTCGCCATTGGGCGGAATACAGCGGCCACTCTTTTTTCTGGGATGGTCGGTTCTTACTAACATTGATTATTATTTTAGTTCAAAATTTGTTGTATTTTTAGTTTATTTTTGGGTTCATCCCCCTCCCATCATTTCATTTTCATTAAATATTTTACATTATATTGTATATATTATATTGTATATAAATACATTTTTATTGTCACGGGTTAATTTCCCCACTTTTTAGGTGTCCCTTGTAAGTTTCTGGCATTGTGGTGTACGAAGGATTGGGAGTAGATGGATGGGTTCTTTTGGTGACTGTGCAAATTGTAACGAGTGAATGGGTCGTGATAGTGTTTAGCTAGGTATAGGATAGTTAAGTGAGAACCAACCTCTCCCCCTCCCCTTTTAGGCCTTGTGCCATAATTTTGTAAATTTTACAAAATAAATAGTGCCCTGACGAGCCGTTGTTCGAAACAGAGTACGCCTCGCATTTTTGTGTTTTTACTTATTACAAGTTGAATTTACGTGTTGCCCGAAGTTAATTGTGAGTACCTGTTTTTTTTTTGCTGTCTTTGTTCTGTCTTCGTCGCGCGTTTTGAACTTTTGTTGGATTTTTGTGTTTTGTGAGGGGGGGCAAGTCAAGCTATGGCTTTGTCTCCCCAGCCCTCAACTTCTGATGCCGTGCCCGCGGTGACTCCCTCACCGACGGTATGGGTAAAGGCACCCGTTAACAAGGATGCCAAGTACTACTCGCAAATGCGGGAAAAATACCAAGACTACATAAAAGACAACGAATTGGTAGCAATACCAGAAGTGGTGAATGTAGTGGCAAAGAAGGACAATCTCCCTCTACTGACAGCCGATGAAAAAACAAAAAAATTTATTGCTGTCAGTAGGGAGAACATGGAAGAAGCCCTGAAAGTCCTGGACATTGTACCTTGCGTACTGGCAAGAAGGTCCCGTGCAATGTGGGACATCTTGCTGGGCTCGGAAGGCGAAGCAAAAGATCTGGCGGGAAATGTATTGACTGCGAAAGGTATCCGGTTTCAAACCGAATACCTTGGTACAAGAAAGACAAAAATCACGATACATGGCGTGCCGGTGGACATTTCCTGTGACCATGTCGGAGCGTTTTTTGCGACTTTCGGTGCGGTGGAGGAGGTGGCACGTATAAAGAGTAAGGCCGGTGTGGCCACGGAAGATATATGTGTTAGTGTGGTGGTTGACCGCGAAAATTTTTTGAAGGTCCCAGACATTTTGCTCTGTAGAGGAAGAAAGTTGTTTGTGGTAGTGGAAGGAAGGAGGCCGCACTGCTGGGCGTGTGGTCTGGCCGGACACACATTCAAAATGTGTCCGGCAAGGAAACCGGAAGAAACACCGGTGACACCGGAAACACCGCCGGTGTCAAAAACAACAAGTACTCCAGAAAAAAATCCCAGCCAAAAAGCGGGGAATGGACGGAGGTGGTGAGGAGGGGGAAGAAAGTTTCTTCCCCTCCTCCGCAACATGAAAAATCTCCGTCCCCAGAAAAGAAGAAGCCTCGCAAGGAGGCAAAACAGCAGCAGCAGGAGCCTCGACAGGCAAAGCAACAACACAACAAAATGAACCACAGAAACAGCAACCAGATCAACAACAACCAGATCAACAACAACAAGACTTGGATGTGGAAATGCCTCCTCCACGGTCGTCATCTTTAAAGAGGGCTCGAGAGGAGGAAGAGGATGTCAACATAAAAAAAAGGAAAGAAGGAGGAGCGTAGCAGAGCGGAGCGAATTACAGCTTCCCCCAAGACCCAATCTGCACCTGCATCACCTGTCAGAACTGTCTTTGTTAAGGGGAGGAGTCATTCTGCCTCCCCAGTAAGAAATATACCTTCTCCTTCCCTTACACCTCCCACACCCTCCTCCCAACCAGAACCTTCCTCCCCGAAATCTGATCAACCCTCACCGAGTCCATCCCCGAATCCTAATAAATCCTCCCCGAAAAGAGGAAAACAAAGAAACTGTTATGCAAACAAAGATGTCTGCCAAATTGACAGACAGGCCTTAGAGAGGGACCTTTCTTCTCAGAAGAAGGCCCTCCTAAGGCCTTTATTCAAGGTAAAAAATATTGATGGAAAGTCCATCGAGGACCCTGCCAATTTCCCAGGCGCCCCCGGGGTACTGACTCTAATCAGAAATTCCGGGGGTAGTAGAACAAAGGCCTGGGAATTTGTGCAGGGGGCCGTTGAGGCTTTCCCGGATATAAAAATGGCCCAAACGGGCACTAAATATCTTCAAAGGCTTTCGCATTTTTGTGCTGGGAGGGTCCCCGTCATCCTCCACCCATCTTTATATAGGGCGGTAAAACTTACCTTTCCCACGGACGTCGGCGGCATTGTCCAGGACGGACGAATTACGTCCGATATTGGCACAGGCAACCTTGGACAATCCGTCGGGGTCCCTACTCCCATTGATTTTCGCTCCGTATGTGACCAGAAGTAATTTTCTGCTTTCTTTTTCAGGTCTAAACGATGTCAATTAAGTTAGCCAGTATGAACGTGAAGGGCCTTAGGGATCGGAGTAAGGCTGCCCGCCTGCTTCGGGACCTCTTGTCCTTCGGCGTGGATGTCGCCGCGATCCAAGAGACTCACTTTGTTTGCAAGGTCGATGCTTGTGTGCTGTCTAACGACTTTGTCGTCTATTCAGCATATGGGAACCGGCTGGCCAGAGGAGTGTCTTTGCTGGTCAAGCGTACCCTGGACGCGAAGGTGGATCTTGTCCATGTCGGTGCCGAGGGCCGGCTGATCGTGGCCGATATTGCAGTGAAAAGCAATGCGTTTCGTCTGGTTGCGGTTTATGCGCCCAACGACCAGGAGGAGCGCGTCTCGTTTTTTCGGCGGTTGGGGCCCTTCCTGGTGGATTCCAAGCGACTCGTCTTAGTGGGGGACTGGAATGCCATCCTGAACCCCAAGTTGGATAGAGGGCGGGGAGCTAGAGGGAAGGAACGTGATCGTAGCTTGGTCGATCTCATCGAGGACTTCGGTCTAGTCGATAGATACCGGGCCGATCACAAGGGCGGGAGAATGTGGACGTGGGCTAATAGTTGGCCTTCTACCAAGGTGGCTAGCTACCTTGATAGAATGTTAGTTCGTGAAGCCGAACTAGATTTCTTAGATTGTCCCACGTTCCACTGGCTAGGTTACTCGGACCACAAACTCGTTTGTGCCCGGGTAAATTTAGAAAATAGGGTTAGAATGGCTGGTTACTGGAAGTTCAACGTGTCCTTACTGGACAGGCGGGACTTCCGGCGCCAGCTAATTAACTTAGTGCAGCGGGCGTTAACTGGGGGAGTCATCGGGAATAAGTGGTGGGATAACCTTAAGGATAGTATTAGGTCTTTCACCACTCAGTTCAGCATTCGGCTCAAACTAGATAAGGCTGACAAGGTGAAGACACTTAGAGCTAACTACTCCCGGGCGGTGGCTGGTGGGGATCCCCTAGAGATAGCCATAGCTAAGGAGGCCGTGGACCGGTCGAATAGCGATCGTTACATGGGCCAGGTAGTTAGACATAAGTTAAGCAAGATGTCTTCCGAAGCTGTGAATATGGGCGCAGAACTGCGCAAGGAAGAAATTCGCCGCGGAGGCGACCGGTACATTCGAGAGGTTCGCAACCCGGAGGGACACACTCTGCGGTCGACTGACGACATGTGCGAGGCGTTTCGGCGGCATTTCGAGATCCTGTTTACCAAGGAGCCCGGTCTCCGTGATGAGGAGTTTCGCAGCTATTTGGCTGACTTCCCCCGGCTTTTGCCGGCTGATGCAGCTAGCTGCGAGGGAGAGATTACGGAGGGCGAAGTCTACGCGGCGCTGAAGAAGGTCGGCAGTGGCAAATCGCCGGGTCTCGATGGTTTGCCCTATGAATTGTACTTGAGGCTGTCGCACATCTTTGTCCCGATTTTGACTGTCGTGTTCAACAACTGGTTCCGGCAGGGGTCCATCCCCAAACGGTTCACCAGGGGTGTGATCACGCTGTTGAGAAAAGGCAAGGGTGTGGGGAGGGAGCTAGAGGGTTACCGGCCCATAACTCTGCTAAACACAGAGTTAAAGATTTTGGCCAAGATCTTGCAAAATCGTTTGCAATTAGTTGCCGAGTCTCTGTTGGGACCTGAGCAGACTTGTGCTGTGAAGGGCCGAACAATTCAGAGCAACCTGCATCTGATACGCACGATCATAGAGGGGATAAAAGACGACGACGAAGCCGCGCTGATCCATTTAGATCAGTCCAAGGCATTTGATAGGGTTGACCATCGGTATCTGGCGGCTGTCCTGCAGGCAGCTGGATTCGAAACCAACTTCCGCCGCTGGATTAGCCTCCTGTATCAATCCCCGACGGCTGTGGTACAGGTGAACGGAAAGTTGTCGGGCGTTCTGGCGCTGTCTAGGTCGGTCCGACAGGGTTGTCCACTGTCGCCCCTACTTTATGCTTTGGCGTTGGAGCCCCTCCTTCGCCGGCTAAGGGACAGGGCGTGCAGTCCGGCCCTACGTGGAATCGCTGTCCCTGGTGGTGCTCGAGCCAGGGTTTCCGCGTACGCCGATGACGTCACTACTTTCGTGTCCTCCCGCAGGGACATCGAGGTGGTACAGAAGGCGCTTGAACGGTACGAACAGGTGACAGGGGCCAAGATTAACCGCAACAAGTCGTCCGGCTTGCGGTTAGGCGCCTGGAAGGGTCTGACCCTCCCGGGGCCCTTCGACTGGACGGACGGCCCGGTCTGCATTCTTGGAGTGTGGTTCGGGCCCGACCTACAGTTGGAGAAAAATTGGTCTGAAGTACTGGCAAAGGTAGGCGCGTCGGCCAAGATTTGGCGCCGAAGGAGGTTGTCCTTAAAGGGTATGGCTGAGGCGTGTGCTACATACGTCTTTCCCATCATCCTTTACCAGTTGTCAGTACTTCCACTTTGTAAACGGCATAAGAAGGCGATCGAGCGTTTGCTATTCTCCATTTTATGGAGAGGACGCAAACACTATGTCGACAAACGTGTCTGTTACCAACGTCCGTGTCATGGGGGCCTGGGAATGCCATACCTGATGGGCCATAAGGTTGCGTCGAGGTTGGTTTTTCTCAGGCGAGCGATTTCCGAAGACTCATTGCTTAGGGGGATAGTGAGGGACATGTTCCCTAGACTTACTATCACTCCCCCCATCTTGAGGCGGTGCCGTAAGCCTCGAGAGCGATCGAGTTTTCTCCTCGAATGTCTGGCGGCCCTGCGGGCCATTCCACGGTCCAGTGACCTTTCACGGCCTAGGAGAGTCTTCTATCGTGGGTTAGTGGAGGGCGTCGCAAAGGATTCACTACGTGATGTGCTGCGCTTGTCGGAGGACGAGTTTCGCTCGTTCTGGTCTTGGGCGCCAGGGAGTGATTATCTCAACAACTCTGAGTTTTCGCTCACCTGGCGATTAGCTCGGAATCGCTTGCCTCTCAATGACATGGCCTTCATATGGGGCCTGGCGGATTTGCCAGATTGTGAACGCTGCAACCTTGGCTTGGAAGAAACGGCTTCGCACGCCTTCTACCATTGTTCGCGGGTTCGCCCTCTATGGGACCGGGTCGGCGAGTTGACTGCTCGTATCGAGCCGCGAGAGCTTGTGCTCATTGATCGTGCATTCGCCTGTGATAATGTGTCGCCCCCGTTCTCTGGGATGAAGCGTATGGTGTTTCTGTCGCTGCTAGCCACGGCTCGAATGGTGATTTGGACGACGCGATTGGAGGAAGTCTTGCGAGGTCAGCGTCTTTCACATCAGGATCTGATCTGTTATTTTGAGCATCAGCTCAAAATAAAGATTAGAACTGATTGGAAACGTTTGACTTCGACAGACTTTAGCAAAAGGTGGGTAAATGTGGCGAGCCTGGTTCGTTTGAACGGGGCTAATCTTGATTTTCTCTTTTAGATCTGCTGGTTACATCGGGGTGGATTCCTCTGGAACCCTCCCCTGGTTAAGCTAGTTCTCTCTTGTGTACCTAGTTAAAGTGAATGAATGTGTTCCTAGCCTGTACCCGGCTTTCTCTTTTGTTATAATCCATGCCGAGATTCCCAACCTCCCCAGTTTGTTTTGGTCTCTTTTTATCTCGGCTGGTTCAGCCTTTTATTGTCCCTTTCCGCTAATTTTTTACCCCCCTCCCCACTCCCTTAGCGAGTGTGCTTCTTGATTTCGCCATTGGGCGGAATACAGCGGCCACTCTTTTTTCTGGGATGGTCGGTTCTTACTAACATTGATTATTATTTTAGTTCAAAATTTGTTGTATTTTTAGTTTATTTTTGGGTTCATCCCCCTCCCATCATTTCATTTTTCATTAAATATTTTACATTATATTGTATATATTATATTGTATATAAATACATTTTTATTGTCACGGGTTAATTTCCCCACTTTTTAGGTGTCCCTTGTAAGTTTCTGGCATTGTGGTGTACGAAGGATTGGGAGTAGATGGATGGGTTCTTTTGGTGACTGTGCAAATTGTAACGAGTGAATGGGTCGTGATAGTGTTTAGCTAGGTATAGGATAGTTAAGTGAGAACCAACCTCTCCCCCTCCCCTTTTAGGCCTTGTGCCATAATTTTGTAAATTTTACAAAATAAATAGTGCCCTGACGAGCCGTTGTTCGAAACAGAGTACGCCTCGCATTTTTGTCTTTTTACTTATTACAAGTTGAATTTACGTGTTGCCCGAAGTTAATTGTGAGTACCTGTTTTTTTTTGCTGTCTTTGTTCTGTCTTCGTCGCGCGTTTTGAACTCTTGTTGGATTTTTGTGTTTTGTGAGGGGGGGCAAGTCAAGCTATGGCTTTGTCTCCCCAGCCCTCAACTTCTGATGCCGTGCCCGCGGTGACTCCCTCACCGACGGTATGGGTAAAGGCACCCGTTAACAAGGATGCCAAGTACTACTCGCAAATGCGGGAAAAATACCAAGACTACATAAAAGACAACGAATTGGTAGCAATACCAGAAGTGGTGAATGTAGTGGCAAAGAAGACAATCTCTCTACTGACAGCCGATGAAAAAACAAAAAAATTTATTGCTGTCAGTAGGGAGAACATGGAAGAAGCCCTGAAAGTCCTGGACATTGTACCTTGCGTACTGGCAAGAAGGTCCCGTGCAATGTGGGACATCTTGCTGGGCTCGGAAGGCGAAGCAAAAGATCTGGCGGGAAATGTATTGACTGCGAAAGGTATCCGGTTTCAAACCGAATACCTTGGTACAAGAAAGACAAAAATCACGATACATGGCGTGCCGGTGGACATTTCCTGTGACCATGTCGGAGCGTTTTTTGCGACTTTCGGTGCGGTGGAGGAGGTGGCACGTATAAAGAGTAAGGCCGGTGTGGCCACGGAAGATATATGTGTTAGTGTGGTGGTTGACCGCGAAAATTTTTTGAAGGTCCCAGACATTTTGCTCTGTAGAGGAAGAAAGTTGTTTGTGGTAGTGGAAGGAAGGAAGCCGCACTGCTGGGCGTGTGGTCTGGCCGGACACACATTCAAAATGTGTCCGGCAAGGAAACCGGAAGAAACACCGGTGACACCGGAAACACCGCCGGTGTCAAAAACAACAAGTACTCCAGAAAAAAAATCCCAGCCAAAAAGCGGGGAATGGACGGAGGTGGTGAGGAGGGGGAAGAAAGTTTCTTCCCCTCCTCCGCAACATGAAAAATCTCCGTCCCCAGAAAAGAAGAAGCCTCGCAAGGAGGCAAAACAGCAGCAGCAGGAGCCTCGACAGCAGCAACAACAACAACAAAATGAACCACAGAAACAGCAACCAGATCAACAACAACCAGATCAACAACAACAAGACTTGGATGTGGAAATGCCTCCTCCACGGTCGTCATCTTTAAAGAGGGCTCGAGAGGAGGAAGAGGATGTCAACATAAAAAAAAGGAAAGAAGGAGGAGCGTAGCAGAGCGGAGCGAATTACAGCTTCCCCCAAGACCCAATCTGCACCTGCATCACCTGTCAGAACTGTCTTTGTTAAGGGGAGGAGTCATTCTGCCTCCCCAGTAAGAAATATACCTTCTCCTTCCCTTACACCTCCCACACCCTCCTCCCAACCAGAACCTTCCTCCCCGAAATCTGATCAACCCTCACCGAGTCCATCCCCGAATCCTAATAAATCCTCCCCGAAAAGAGGAAAACAAAGAAACTGTTATGCAAACAAAGATGTCTGCAAAATTGACAGACAGGCCTTAGAGAGGGACCTTTCTTCTCAGAAGAAGGCCCTCCTAAGGCCTTTATTCAAGGTAAAAAATATTGATGGAAAGTCCATCGAGGACCCTGCCAATTTCCCGGGCGCCCCCGGAGTACTGACTTTGATCAGAAATACCGGGGGAAGTAGAACAAAGGCCTGGGAATTTGTGCAGGGGGCCGTTGAGGCTTTCCCGGATATAAAAATGGCCCAAACGGGCACTAAATATCTTCAAAGGCTTTCGCATTTTTGTGCTGGGAGGGTCCCCGTCATCCTCCACCCATCTTTATATAGGGCGGTAAAACTTACCTTTCCCACGGACGTCGGCGGCATTGTCCAGGACGGACGAATTACGTCCGATATTGGCACAGGCAACCTTGGACAATCCGTCGGGGTCCCTACTCCCATTGATTTTCGCTCCGTATGTGACCAGAAGTAATTTTCTGCTCTCTTTTTCAGGTCTAAATGATGTCAATTAAGTTAGCCAGTATGAACGTGAAGGGCCTTAGGGATCGGAGTAAGGCTGCCCGCCTGCTTCGGGACCTCTTGTCCTTCGGCGTGGATGTCGCCGCGATCCAAGAGACTCACTTTGTTTGCAAGGTCGATGCTTGTGTGCTGTCTAACGACTTTGTCGTCTATTCAGCATATGGGAACCGGCTGGCCAGAGGAGTGTCTTTGCTGGTCAAGCGTATCCCTGGACGCGAAGGTGGATCTTGTCCATGTCGGTGCCGAGGGCCGGCTGATCGTGGCCGATATTGCAGTGAAAAGCAATGCGTTTCGTCTGGTTGCGGTTTATGCGCCCAACGACCAGGAGGAGCGCGTCTCGTTTTTTCGGCGGTTGGAGCCCTTCCTGGTGGATTCCAAGCGACTCGTCTTAGTGGGGGACTGGAATGCCATCCTGAACCCCAAGTTGGATAGAGGGCGGGGAGCTAGAGGGAAGGAACGTGATCGTAGCTTGGTCGATCTCATCGAGGACTTCGGTCTAGTCGATAGATACCGGGCCGATCACAAGGGCGGGAGAATGTGGACGTGGGCTAATAGTTGGCCTTCTACCAAGGTGGCTAGCTACCTTGATAGAATGTTAGTTCGTGAAGCCGAACTAGATTTCTTAGATTGTCCCACGTTCCACTGGCTAGGTTACTCGGACCACAAACTCGTTTGTGCCCGGGTAAATTTAGAAAATAGGGTTAGAATGGCTGGTTACTGGAAGTTCAACGTGTCCTTACTGGACAGGCGGGACTTCCGGCGCCAGCTAATTAACTTAGTGCAGCGGGCGTTAACTGGGGGAGTCATCGGGAATAAGTGGTGGGATAACCTTAAGGATAGTATTAGGTCTTTCACCACTCAGTTCAGCATTCGGCTCAAACTAGATAAGGCTGACAAGGTGAAGACACTTAGAGCTAACTACTCCCGGGCGGTGGCTGGTGGGGATCCCCTAGAGATAGCCATAGCTAAGGAGGCCGTGGACCGGTCGAATAGCGATCGTTACATGGGCCAGGTAGTTAGACATAAGTTAAGCAAGATGTCTTCCGAAGCTGTGAATATGGGCGCAGAACTGCGCAAGGAAGAAATTCGCCGCGGAGGCGACCGGTACATTCGAGAGGTTCGCAACCCGGAGGGACACACTCTGCGGTCGACTGACGACATGTGCGAGGCGTTTCGGCGGCATTTCGAGATCCTGTTTACCAAGGAGCCCGGTCTCCGTGATGAGGAGTTTCGCAGCTATTTGGCTGACTTCCCCCGGCTTTTGCCGGCTGATGCAGCTAGCTGCGAGGGAGAGATTACGGAGGGCGAAGTCTACGCGGCGCTGAAGAAGGTCGGCAGTGGCAAATCGCCGGGTCTCGATGGTTTGCCCTATGAATTGTACTTGAGGCTGTCGCACATCTTTGTCCCGATTTTGACTGTCGTGTTCAACAACTGGTTCCGGCAGGGGTCCATCCCCAAACGGTTCACCAGGGGTGTGATCACGCTGTTGAGAAAAGGCAAGGGTGTGGGGAGGGAGCTAGAGGGTTACCGGCCCATAACTCTGCTAAACACAGAGTTAAAGATTTTGGCCAAGATCTTGCAAAATCGTTTGCAATTAGTTGCCGAGTCTCTGTTGGGACCTGAGCAGACTTGTGCTGTGAAGGGCCGAACAATTCAGAGCAACCTGCATCTGATACGCACGATCATAGAGGGGATAAAAGACGACGACGAAGCCGCGCTGATCCATTTAGATCAGTCCAAGGCATTTGATAGGGTTGACCATCGGTATCTGGCGGCTGTCCTGCAGGCAGCTGGATTCGAAACCAACTTCCGCCGCTGGATTAGCCTCCTGTATCAATCCCCGACGGCTGTGGTACAGGTGAACGGAAAGTTGTCGGGCGTTCTGGCGCTGTCTAGGTCGGTCCGACAGGGTTGTCCACTGTCGCCCCTACTTTATGCTTTGGCGTTGGAGCCCCTCCTTCGCCGGCTAAGGGACAGGGCGTGCAGTCCGGCCCTACGTGGAATCGCTGTCCCTGGTGGTGCTCGAGCCAGGGTTTCCGCGTACGCCGATGACGTCACTACTTTCGTGTCCTCCCGCAGGGACATCGAGGTGGTACAGAAGGCGCTTGAACGGTACGAACAGGTGACAGGGGCCAAGATTAACCGCAACAAGTCGTCCGGCTTGCGGTTAGGCGCCTGGAAGGGTCTGACCCTCCCGGGGCCCTTCGACTGGACGGACGGCCCGGTCTGCATTCTTGGAGTGTGGTTCGGGCCCGACCTACAGTTGGAGAAAAATTGGTCTGAAGTACTGGCAAAGGTAGGCGCGTCGGCCAAGATTTGGCGCCGAAGGAGGTTGTCCTTAAAGGGTATGGCTGAGGCGTGTGCTACATACGTCTTTCCCATCATCCTTTACCAGTTGTCAGTACTTCCACTTTGTAAACGGCATAAGAAGGCGATCGAGCGTTTGCTATTCTCCATTTTATGGAGAGGACGCAAACACTATGTCGACAAACGTGTCTGTTACCAACGTCCGTGTCATGGGGGCCTGGGAATGCCATACCTGATGGGCCATAAGGTTGCGTCGAGGTTGGTTTTTCTCAGGCGAGCGATTTCCGAAGACTCATTGCTTAGGGGGATAGTGAGGGACATGTTCCCTAGACTTACTATCACTCCCCCCATCTTGAGGCGGTGCCGTAAGCCTCGAGAGCGATCGAGTTTTCTCCTCGAATGTCTGGCGGCCCTGCGGGCCATTCCACGGTCCAGTGACCTTTCACGGCCTAGGAGAGTCTTCTATCGTGGGTTAGTGGAGGGCGTCGCAAAGGATTCACTACGTGATGTGCTGCGCTTGTCGGAGGACGAGTTTCGCTCGTTCTGGTCTTGGGCGCCAGGGAGTGATTATCTCAACAACTCTGAGTTTTCGCTCACCTGGCGATTAGCTCGGAATCGCTTGCCTCTCAATGACATGGCCTTCATATGGGGCCTGGCGGATTTGCCAGATTGTGAACGCTGCAACCTTGGCTTGGAAGAAACGGCTTCGCACGCCTTCTACCATTGTTCGCGGGTTCGCCCTCTATGGGACCGGGTCGGCGAGTTGACTGCTCGTATCGAGCCGCGAGAGCTTGTGCTCATTGATCGTGCATTCGCCTGTGATAATGTGTCGCCCCCGTTCTCTGGGATGAAGCGTATGGTGTTTCTGTCGCTGCTAGCCACGGCTCGAATGGTGATTTGGACGACGCGATTGGAGGAAGTCTTGCGAGGTCAGCGTCTTTCACATCAGGATCTGATCTGTTATTTTGAGCATCAGCTCAAAATAAAGATTAGAACTGATTGGAAACGTTTGACTTCGACAGACTTTAGCAAAAGGTGGGTAAATGTGGCGAGCCTGGTTCGTTTGAACGGGGCTAATCTTGATTTTCTCTTTTAGATCTGCTGGTTACATCGGGGTGGATTCCTCTGGAACCCTCCCCTGGTTAAGCTAGTTCTCTCTTGTGTACCTAGTTAAAGTGAATGAATGTGTTCCTAGCCTGTACCCGGCTTTCTCTTTTGTTATAATCCATGCCGAGATTCCCAACCTCCCCAGTTTGTTTTGGTCTCTTTTTATCTCGGCTGGTTCAGCCTTTTATTGTCCCTTTCCGCTAATTTTTTACCCCCTCCCCACTCCCTTAGCGAGTGTGCTTCTTGATTTCGCCATTGGGCGGAATACAGCGGCCACTCTTTTTTCTGGGATGGTCGGTTCTTACTAACATTGATTATTATTTTAGTTCAAAATTTGTTGTATTTTTAGTTTATTTTTGGGTTCATCCCCCTCCCATCATTTCATTTTCATTAAATATTTTACATTATATTGTATATATTATATTGTATATAAATACATTTTTATTGTCACGGGTTAATTTCCCCACTTTTTAGGTGTCCCTTGTAAGTTTCTGGCATTGTGGTGTACGAAGGATTGGGAGTAGATGGATGGGTTCTTTTGGTGACTGTGCAAATTGTAACGAGTGAATGGGTCGTGATAGTGTTTAGCTAGGTATAGGATAGTTAAGTGAGAACCAACCTCTCCCCCTCCCCTTTTAGGCCTTGTGCCATAATTTTGTAAATTTTACAAAATAAATAGTGCCCTGACGAGCCGTTTGGAGTTCTTTCGACTTCTATAGTCCTGCCGAGTCATTTTGGCGTGTGTTGTTATTTTACGACTTACTTGACCCTTATTTTGGCGAGTGGTGGACTTTTTGTTGAAAAAAAAAAAAAAAAAAAAAAAAAAACTTAATCTCTTATTTGGACGATATTTTAAAAAAAAGAAAGACCTTTTTTGGATAGATAAGTTTATTTTTATTTATTTCTTTTCGTTTATTTACTTTGTTCTTTTCGTTTTTTTTTTTTTTTTTTTTTTCTAGCTTTTTGTTTTTTAGTTTCGCATTTTTGGCGGCCATATTTGTTTTTGTTTAGGTCGGCCGTTTTAAATTAACTTTTATTTTCTTTTTTTTCTTTGTTTTTCATTTTCTTTTTTTTATTCTCATTTTTCAGTTACAACTCGGTTTCATATTTGTTATAGTTTTTGTTTTGACAAGACAAGTTCGTTCCTTTTTTATTTAATTTTTTCTTTTTCAGTGACCAGTTCTTGGCTGTTTTTGATCTTTTTATTTGTTGTGCATTTTTTTCAGCCCCTCCCAGACTTTTTGGTTACCGAAATCTTTTAGTTTATTTCGCATTTTATTTACAACTTAGTGTTTTTATTAGTTTTCCCTCCGTGTTTTTTTCTCTGCCTATTTAGTTTAATTCTTTTCCCCCTTTTTATTTATTAGTTAAAAAGTTTCTTGTACTGCTTTTTATTTTATTTTTGTAAAGTTCAATTTGTTATTATGTAAGCCGTTCTTGGCTTTTTTTTCTATATTTGAAAACTTTTCTTTCGTATATATATTGTTGTTTTTCCTGTCGCTTTAGGCGATTTCTTTTTATATAAAAAAAAAAAAAACTTTTTCTACTGTCCCCCCTCTTTTTGTAGGAAGGATTATTGTATTTCTCCCCAACAAGTTGTTTTTTGTATTTTAACCCCTCCTCTTTTGTAGGTGGGATTATTTATTTTTGCCTTTTTGCCTTTAAGCTTATTTCCCATTGAAAAAGTTTGTTTACACACGCACTCATTTTTATTTTATTTTTTTGAAAGTTTATTATTTGATATTTTCAAACCATCTCTTACGTAGGTGGGACATTATGTGATTCTTTGTATTTTCATTGACTTTTTCCTTTTATTTTCTCTCCTTTATCCATCCCCTGCAATTTTTCAAATTATCCCCATCTCCACCCCCGCTTTCGTGTCATATTTCCCCCTCCCCCTTCCCTCCTTTGAAATAATTTCACAAAAAATAGAGAGTTTGACTTGATAAAAAGTAAGTCTTTATTTAATGATGGCCGACGCTGATCGGCCAGTGAGGAGGGACTTATTTGGGTCCTCCTCTAAGAAAGATCCGCCCGACAAAGCAAAGAAAGGGCTGGAAGCAACTAAAAAGAAAACCTCGAAAAAAGACCAGACCATGGAAAACACCCCAGATAAGGAGAAAAGAAAAGACGAAAGTGAAAAGACAGCCGAGGAGTCGCCCGATTGCTGGAAGTCCCCGCCATCATGTATAATAAACCTCGCGGAGTTCTTGGAAAGGGCCAAAGAGTACGAACATCTTCTGAAAGAGGATGGTCTCTTAGAGAACCCCCAAGAATTACAGAAGTTTGAAAAGAGAATGGTGTCGGTCTTCGTGGTGGACAAGCGATCTCGCAAAATTTGTCGCTCCACGAAAGACACAGTGATCCGTACACTGACGTCCCTGGGGGTCAATCCCCAAAGAATTATTAAGGGAACAGGGTTCTTCATGTGGGACATTCTGTTACCCACCGCCAAGGATTGTGAGGAGATGGTTCGCCGTGACCTCATAAAGAACGATCTAATAATCCGTACCGAGTATGAAGGCCGGCGAAGGACCAGGGTAGCAGTCTACGAGGTCCCTCCTCAAGTTGTTGGGGAACATCTAGCAGCCTTTCTTGGCAAATATGGCGAAATAGTTAGCGCCATTTCCGACAACTTGATCGGGGGATGGAGCTTCGATATTATGCTCGATCGTTTGGCCTTTGTCTCCGTCCCCAACTGTTTGGACTTTTGTGGCCGGAAAATGCCGGTCATTGTGGCCGGCAGAAAACCAACCTGTTGGAAGTGTGGTGAGACTGGTCACCTTGCCGCTTCCTGTCCAGACAAAAAGGCCTCTGGACTTCCGGCCACTACAAACGCAAATACCCCTCGGCCTGATACTGATAGTTCCGCGGCGCCTGTAATGGGCCTATCAGCGGCACGTACCGGTAGGGTGAAACCTTCGGTTGGGGCTAGCCCTTCACAAACCCTGAACCCATCTCCTTCCGCAAGTGCGAGTCAGGAGAAGGAGGAAGGGGAGTGGCGTGTCGTTGGTAGAGGCAGAGGGAAGAGACAAACAGCGGGGCCTCAGACTCATGAAGCTCCCAGGGATAATGGCACCTACATCCCCATTCCCGCTACCAGTTCCAAGGGCGACGACTCGGCATCTTATGCTAGTAAAGCGTCAGACTTACAAAAATTAAGTGAGCCAAGCTGGGAAAAAATAATTAAAATAAAAAAACTTAATGAGGAGTTGAAAAGAAAAACAGCAAACAAAAACATAGAGATCCCAAGGTCCTCAATATCGGCCCCCTCCAGCCCTTCTGCAAAAAAAATAATGGCTCCTCCCCCAATGACTAGATCATTGACCCCTACCCCTTCCAAGATGACTTCATTAAAACAAAAGAAAAACAAGTCCACTCCTAATTACACCCCTGTTTCCAGTCCCATCTCCAGTCCCGATCCCACTCCATCGCATACTCCAAAGCAAACACCAAAGAAACTGGAGAAAAGACAAAGAAGCCCTTCCTTAGAGGACTTAAAGGCCAAAAAAAACCTAAGGCATTATTTAACAAGGGGATTAATATCTGCAAAGTTTCCACAGAGCAAGCAGATCGAGCAATTGTGCTCTCCAATAAAACAAAACATTTTAAGACTCTCCTTAATTTCAAAAAAGTATACGACAAAGATGTGGAGGATCCTAGAAATTTTCCAAAGGCTAAACGGATCCTCACTGTTGTAAGAGCTGGTCAAGGTTCCCAAAAAGTGTGGGAAATGTTGGCGGAAGCCAACGAAAGTTTTCCTGCCGATCCGCCATTATCCTATATAAGGGATGATTTGTCTGACAAACTGTCACAATATTGTTCAGGGAGGCTCCCAATTTTTGTTCACCCCTCCCTATATAGAGCAGTGAAACTAACGTTTCCTTGGGACATTGGTGGCCTGTCTCTTGATGGCACTATCAAGACTGAGATGGGCCATGGCTCAATGGGACAGGCCGTCGGTGTTCTCGCCCCGGCTATGTTCAATGTGGAGGCGCAACCTTAATCGGTTCAATCATGGCTCTCTGGTTAGCTAGTTTGAATGCCCGGGGCCTGAGATCAGAGTCTCGCAGAGCGAGACTCGTTCGTGATCTTCAGAGTCTCGGGGTGAATGTCTGCTGTTTGCAGGAAACCCGGTTTTTTGCTCACGATCATGAGAGGATTCTGTCTAAAGATTTCCATCTTTTTTCAGCATGTTTTGATGGACGTTCGAGAGGTGTTTCCTGGCTGGTAAGCAAGTCTTTGGATGCGACGTGTGCCCTTGTTTTCGCAGATCCGGCGGGCAGGCTTTGCGTCCTGGATGTTACCATAAAAGGTAGGTCCTTACGTTTCATTGGGGTTTATGCGCCCAATGTCCATGCTGAGCGGCCTGCTTTGTTTCGGCAGATCGAGCCGTTTTTGACGACATCTCGTTCGGTAGTGTTAGTGGGGGATTGGAACGCCGTCCTTGACCCCGAATTAGATCGTATAGGTTCAAATACGGGTACTAACAATCCTGACGTGAGGCCGTTTCGGGACTTTATCGACGGGTTCGATCTTGTCGATAAGTATCGTAACGAGCATCCGCGGGAAATAGTGTGGACTTGGACAAATAGTGGCGGCTCGGTTTCCGTGGTACGTTCCAGTTACCTCGACCGAGTTTTAGTTAAGAGAGTCGAAGTAGGGCTCTTAGAATGTCCAAGTTTTCATTCGATAGTTTATTCGGATCATAGGCTCGTCCGGGTCCGGGTAAACTTAGATAAGCCTAAGCCTAGGTTGGCTGGTTACTGGAAATTGAACGCATCATTGTTTGATGACAAAGATTTCCAGCACCAGCTGAAACTAATGATTCAGCGGGAATTGACGGGGGCTGTCATTGGGAACAGGTGGTGGGATAAACTTAAATCAAAAATTAGGTCTTTTGCTGCTGACTATAGTCGTCGGCTCAATCTAGCTAGTTTAGCAGAGCAAAAGACACTAGAAGAAAAAGTTGATCGGGCTGTTAAATCCCGTGTTAGTGGGGACGTAGCCATAGCTAAGGCCGAGCTGGCCTCCCTGCTTATCAGGAAGGACCAAGCTCTGGTAGTTAGGGCTAGGTTAAAAAGAATGTCTTGCGAGGCGACGAATATGGCTGCTGAACTGCGGTCGGAGGAAGTCAGGAAAGCTTCCCAACGACATATCGCGTGCGTCACATTGCCGGATAATCGGACCGTGACTACAAACGCGGGCATATGTGAGGCTTTTCGTGATTACTTTCAGGAACTTTTCACCAGGGAGCCCGGTCTGAGCTCTGCTCAGTTCGCCACCTATTTGGCTGACTTTCCCCGCCTTGAGGCGGCTGAAGCGGCTGGGTGCGAGGGGCCCATAACAGAGGATGAAATCTGGGAAGCGCTGAAGCTAGTTGGCCGGGACAAGTCTCCGGGATTAGATGGTCTTCCCTACGAACTGTACTTGAGGCAGTCGCCCGTGCTTGTCCCTCTGCTGGAACTGATTTTCAACAACTGGATGAAGCAGGGGTCTATACCTCAACGCTTCACCAGGGGTGTGATCAAGTTACTACGCAAGGATAAGAACGGTGGGGATGGCATAGGTAATTTTCGGCCCTTAACTATGTTAAACGCAGAGTTAAAGATTTTGGCCAGGATCCTAGCCCGCCGTTTGCAGCTTGTCCTGCCTAGTCTGATTGGCTCGGAACAGACTTGTGCTGTGAAGGGCAGGACTATCCAGGACAACCTTCATATGGTACGCTTGATCATTGAGCAAGTCGACAGTGAAGCCGCGCTGATCAATTTAGATCAGTCCAAGGCATTCGATAGGGTTGACCATCGATTCCTCGAGTCTGTCCTTTCAGCCGCTGGTTTCGGGCCATACTTTCGCTCCTGGATTCGCCTCTTGTATGCAACTCCCGGTGCGCTGGTGGAAGTGAATGGGGTAAGATCGAAGCCTTTCGTATTGTCTCGCTCCATTCGTCAGGGTTGTCCGTTATCGCCTTTACTCTACGTGCTTGCGTTGGAACCGTTCCTTCGTAAGTTGAAGACGAATCCGGTCCTGCGGGGAATTTCACTACCTGGTGCTACCACCTCGGCCAGGTATTCCGCCTATGCTGACGACGTTTCGGTTCTGGTGTCGAGTAAGGCCGAGATTGACGAAGTCGGCAAAGAAATCAGAGGGTACGAAACGGTGACAGGGGCCAAGATCAACCGTGATAAGTCTGTTGGCTTGCGGTTGGGTGCGTGGAAGGGAGTTTCTCTTCCCGGACCTTTCCTCTGGACGGACGGGCCGATTAAGATACTCGGCATCTTTTTCGGTCCTGATCTCCAGTTGGAAATGAATTGGTCGGCGGTGCAGGAGAAGGCCGAGGCCGCAATTTCATTGTGGTCTCGGAGGAATCTTTCCTTAAAGGGGAGGGCGGAAGTATGTGCCTCGCACATCTACCCCATTCTCCTTTACCATCTTTCTGTGCTGCCACTCCCGTGCGCCATGCTAATGGATTTAGTTAGGATGTTGTTCTCCTTTTTGTGGGAGGGCAAGTCCTCTAAGGTGTCTCGCGAGATTTGTTACCTGCACCCTTCTGAAGGCGGTCTAGGCATGCCTAGCGTTGAGATTCGTCAACATACGCTTCGCATTGCGTTCCTAGACCGAATGTGTCAGCAATCGGATGGGGAAGGCAACTTCTGGAAGGAAGATGCCCATAAGAATTTCCCATCCCTTAGAAGTGTGCACTCGTCTGAATATGAGGCCAGCCGTTTACCACGTGGCGAGTGCGCCTTCTATCGTGAATGTCGGTTAGCTCTGAAACGACTCCAACGGGCGACGGATAGTCTCTCCGACGTCCAGGCGTTGTCGCGTAAGGCATTATATCAAATTTTAGTTCGGGAAGCCGTTCAGGATGATTTGATTGGCGAGCTCGGTCTTACGAGGCGGGAGGCTCGCTCATTGTGGCCGTGGGCGCCCGGGTTGAAATGTCTCACTAATGATGAGGCATCACTCACCTGGCTGGTGATACGTAGGGCCCTCTGGGTCGGCAAGAG
Organism: Ascarosepion bandense; assembly: GCA_037127315.1. Lineage (NCBI taxonomy): Eukaryota > Metazoa > Mollusca > Cephalopoda > Sepiida > Sepiidae > Ascarosepion > Ascarosepion bandense. The sequence goes on from JBBBDQ010001209.1 coordinate 43,472, forward strand.
GCTTTGTGCAGCGGGCTTGGAGAAGTCTCCAAACTGCGTGCGATGCACTGGGGAGGTGGAGTCCGTGGACCACGCCTTTTTTCAGTGCAGAGTCGTAGTACCGCTGTGCAAGTTTGTTGAAGGCATCATGGTTCGCATACTGCGCGGAAAGTTCTTTGTCCTCGAGGCCAGTTCTGTCTGTAGCAATGTGTTGCCGCCACTGACGAAGGCTGAGCACTATGTGTTCTTTTGCTTGCTAGGAGTTATGAGAGTCGTGATATGGAGGACGCGTCAGAAGGAGCTCTATGGGGACGAGAAGTTCACCTCTTCCCAACTAATCTTGTTCTTTAAGCATCAGCTTAAAGTCAAGATTAGGACGGAAAGGCGGCGGCTCCCTCCATCAGAGTTTGGCAAAAGGTGGGTACATCTTGCGCGATTGTGTCGAGTGAGAGGAGCTGATTTGGAGTGGCATATTGATGCCGGTTAGGCATGAGGATTTTGTTCCGACCACTTTGAACCTAAGCACCCCTGCCCTCATGTAGACTAGATTAGGCTTGATTTTTGTCTTGAGTTGTCTTTTATAATTTATTCTTAGCTAGAATTTGGTTGCTCATTGGCCCCTTTTATTTCTGTCCCAATTTTTCTTTTTAGTTTAACTCCCCCTCCCTTCCCTTGCGTAGGTGACTAGATATATCAGTTCTCTGGTGGGTGCAGGACGCTTTTCGTATTTCGGGTGTGACTTTCGTATTTGTTTTTGCGTTTGGATGTGTGCATACATGTGTGCGTGGTTGGAGGAATAAATGGTTTAGTTTATTTATAGTCCTGCATCGATTTCGTCCAGTTAACAGATGTATCTATCACGTGATAGAATATGTGGGGGGGTTTGTTACTAATACAGTTTTGTTTAGTTTCTTGTATATAATGCGTTTTTTCTTGTAAATATTCATTGGGGTTTTTTTATATTGTTATTTCCATTCCCCCCACAGACAATCATTGTACATATTGGGAGCTTAGATAGGACTTCATTGAGACATTGTGGTATTATGGTGGACGTAGAAAGAAAGGTTAGTAAGAAAGCGTTGTTTTGGTGATAGGAATACTGTGGCATGCCTGGGTCAGTGATTGTGACTAGCTAAGTTTAACGTTAGGACTAGATGAAGACCAGCCTTCCCCATCCCCGTATTCGGCCTTGTGCCACATTTTTTGTATGAAATACAAAAATAAATAATGCCCTGACGAGCCGTTGGCACTGACTCTGTGATTTTTGCAGGAGTTACTGTTGGATTATTGTGGACTCTGTGTTACCAGTGAGTACGTCTGTTTTGTTACATTGTTTTGTTTGTCTTCGTCGCTCGTGTGCTTTTTTGAACGTTTTTTTTATTGTGAGTGGGGGCAAGTCAAGCTATGGCTTTGTCTCCCCAGCCCTCAACTTCTGACGCTGTGCCCACGGTGACTCCCTCACCGACAGCATGGGTAAAATCACCAATTAGGAAGGATGCCGGGTACTACCGGCAAATGCAGGAGAAATATAAGGAATATATTTCGGAGAACGAGTTGAAGGTGGTCCCGGAGGTGGTGAATGTTATCGCACCTAGAACGATCTCCCTGCTGACATCCGATGTCAAAACAAGAACGTTCATCAGTGTCGGCAGGGAGAATATGGAGGAGGCCTTGAAAGCCTTAAATATTGTACCCTGTGTCCTGGCGAGAAGGTCCCGTGCTATGTGGGATGTGTTATTGAGTTCGGAGACGGAAGCAAGGAATTTGGCCGGTAATACCTTGGAGGCCAGGGGTATCCGGATGCAGACGGAGTATCTGGGTACTCGAAGGTCAAAGATAACGGTGCATGGTGTGCCAGTCGAGGTGGCTTGTGACCACGTGGGAGCATTTTTTGCTCAATTTGGAGCGGTGGAGGTGGTCGCAAGGATAAATAGCAAGGCCGGTGTGGCCACGGAAGACGTCAATATCAGCATGGTCATGGACAGCAAGAACCGTTTAAAAGTCCCCGATGTTTTGCTGTGCCGTGGCCGGAAACTTTTTGTCGTGGAGGGAAGGAAGCCGCACTGCTGGGCGTGTGGTCTGGCCGGACACACATTCAAAATGTGTCCGGCAAGGAAACCGGAAGAAACACCGGTGACACCGGCAACACCGCCGGTGTCAGCAGCAGCAGTTCCCCCTGAAAGAAAAGCCGAGGAGAAAAGCAATGAATGGACGGAGGTGGTTAGGAGGGGCAAGAAAGTTGCTTCCCCTCCTCCACAACATGAAAAATCTCCGTCCCCAGAAAAGAAGAAGCCCCGCAAGGAGGCAAAGCAACAACAGCAGCAGCAGGAGTCTCGACAGCAGCAACAACAACAACAACACAAGGAACAACAAGAACAACAACAACAACGCAAAGAACAACAGAGAGAACAACAACAGCAACAACGCAAAGAACAACAACAACAAGAACAACAACAACAACCACAAGAAATGGAGGAGGAAATGCCTCCTCCCCGTTCCTCGTCGTTGAAGAGAGGACGGGAGGAGGATGAGGAGGTGTCCCAAAAAAAGGGAAAGAAGGAACTGAATGAACGAGGCAGGGCGGAGAGGGTAAAGGAAATTACCAGAACCCAATCCGCCCCTACATCACCCACCAGAACTGTGTCTCTTGAGGGGAGGAGTAAGTCCACCTCCCCGATAAGAAAAATAACTTCTCCTTCCCCCACACCTCCTACACCCTCTCCCCAATCAGAAACTCCAACCTCACCCCTTAAAATTAACCATCCCTCCCCGAACCCAGATAAATCCTCCCCAAAAAGGGAAAAACAAAGAAAAAACAGTTTTGCAAACAAAGATATATGCAAAGTAGATAGACAGGCCTTAGAGAGGGACCTTTCTTCTCAGAAGAAGGCCCTCCTAAGGCCTCTTTTCAAATTAAAAAATATTGATGGAAAGTCCATCGAGGACCCTGCCAATTTCCCAGGCGCCCCCGGGGTACTGACTCTAATCAGAAATTCCGGGGGTAGTAGAACAAAAGCCTGGGAATTTGTGCAGGGGGCCGTTGAGGCTTTCCCTAACATCAAAATGGCCCAAACGGGCACAAAATATTTACAAAGGCTGTCGCATTTTTGCGCTGGGAGGGTCCCCGTCATCCTCCACCCATCTTTATATAGGGCCGTAAAACTTACTTTTCCCACGGACGTCGGCGGCATTGTCCAGGACGGACGTATTACGTCCGATATTGGTACGGGAAACCTGGGACAATCCGTCGGGGTCCCTACTCCCATTGATTTTCGCTCCGTATGTGACCAGAAGTAATTTTCTGCTTTCTTTTTCAGGTCTAAATGATGTCAATTAAGTTAGCCAGTATGAACGTGAAGGGCCTTAGGGATCGGAGTAAGGCTGCCCGCCTGCTTCGGGACCTCTTGTCCTTCGGCGTGGATGTCGCCGCGATCCAAGAGACTCACTTTGTTTGCAAGGTCGATGCTTGTGTGCTGTCTAACGACTTTGTCGTCTATTCAGCATATGGGAACCGGCTGGCCAGAGGAGTGTCTTTGCTGGTCAAGCGTACCCTGGACGCGAAGGTGGATCTTGTCCATGTCGGTGCCGAGGGCCGGCTGATCGTGGCCGATATTGCAGTGAAAAGCAATGCGTTTCGTCTGGTTGCGGTTTATGCGCCCAACGACCAGGAGGAGCGCGTCTCGTTTTTTCGGCGGTTGGGGCCCTTCCTGGTGGATTCCAAGCGACTCGTCTTAGTGGGGGACTGGAATGCCATCCTGAACCCCAAGTTGGATAGAGGGCGGGGAGCTAGAGGGAAGGAACGTGATCGTAGCTTGGTCGATCTTATCGAGGACTTCGGTCTTGTCGATAGATACCGGGCCGATCACAAGGGCGGGAGAATGTGGACGTGGGCTAATAGTTGGCCTTCTACCAAGGTGGCTAGCTACCTTGATAGAATGTTAGTTCGTGAAGCCGAGCTAGATTTCTTAGATTGTCCCACGTTCCACTGGCTAGGTTACTCGGACCACAAACTCGTTTGTGCCCGGGTAAATTTAGAAAATAGGGTTAGAATGGCTGGTTGCTGGAAGTTCAACATGTCCTTACTGGACAGGCGGGACTTCCGGCGCCAGCTAATTAACTTAGTGCAGCGGGCGTTAACTGGGGGAGTCATCGGGAATAAGTGGTGGGATAACCTTAAGGATAGTATTAGGTCTTTCACCACTCAGTTCAGCATTCGGCTCAAACTAGATAAGGCTGACAAGGTGAAGACACTTAGATCTAATTACTCCCGGGCGGTGGCTGGTGGGGATCCCCTAGAGATAGCCATAGCTAAGGAGGCCGTGGACCGGTCGAATAGCGATCGTTACATGGGCCAGGTAGTTAGACATAAGTTAAGCAAGATGTCTTCCGAAGCTGTGAACATGGGCGCAGAACTGCGCAAGGAAGAAATTCGCCGCGGAGGCGACCGGTACATTCGAGAGGTTCGCAACCCAGAGGGACACACTCTGCGGTCGACTGACGACATGTGCGAGGCGTTTCGGCGGCATTTCGAGATCCTGTTTACCAAGGAGCGTGGTCTCCGTGATGAGGAGTTTCGCAGCTATTTGGCTGACTTCCCCCGGCTTTTGCCGGCTGATGCAGCTAGCTGCGAGGGAGAGATTACGGAGGGCGAAGTCTACGCGGCGCTGAAGAAGGTCGGCAGAGGCAAATCGCCGGGTCTCGATGGTTTGCCCTATGAATTGTACTTGAGGCTGTCGCACATCTTTGTCCCGATTTTGACTGTCGTGTTCAACAACTGGTTCCGGCAGGGGTCCATCCCCAAACGGTTCACCAGGGGTGTGATCACGCTGTTGAGAAAAGGCAAGGATGTGGGGAGGGAGCTAGAGGGTTACCGGCCCATAACTCTGCTAAACACAGAGTTAAAGATTTTGGCCAAGATCTTGCAAAATCGTTTGCAATTAGTTGCCGAGTCTCTGTTGGGACCTGAGCAGACTTGTGCTGTGAAGGGCCGAACAATTCAGAGCAACCTGCATCTGATACGCACGATCATAGAGGGGATAAAAGACGACGACGAAGCCGCGCTGATCCATTTAGATCAGTCCAAGGCATTTGATAGGGTTGACCATCGGTACCTGGCGGCTGTCCTGCAGGCAGCTGGATTCGAAACCAACTTCCGCCGCTGGATTAGCCTCCTGTATCAATCCCCGACGGCTGTGGTACAGGTGAACGGAAAGTTGTCGGGCGTTCTGGCGCTGTCTAGGTCGGTCCGACAGGGTTGTCCACTGTCGCCCCTACTTTATGCTTTGGCGTTGGAGCCCCTCCTTCGCCGGCTAAGGGACAGGGCGTGCAGTCCGGCCCTACGTGGAATCGCTGTCCCTGGTGGTGCTCGAGCCAGGGTTTCCGCGTACGCCGATGACGTCACTACTTTCGTGTCCTCCCGCAGGGACATCGAGGTGGTACAGAAGGCGCTTGAACGGTACGAACAGGTGACAGGGGCCAAGATTAACCGCAACAAGTCGTCCGGCTTGCGGTTAGGCGCCTGGAAGGGTCTGACCCTCCCGGGGCCCTTCGACTGGACGGACGGCCCGGTCTGCATTCTTGGAGTGTGGTTCGGGCCCGACCTACAGTTGGAGAAAAATTGGTCTGAAGTACTGGCAAAGGTAGGCGCGTCGGCCAAGATTTGGCGCCGAAGGAATTTGTCCTTAAAGGGTATGGCTGAGGCGTGTGCTACATACGTCTTTCCCATTATCCTTTACCAGTTGTCAGTACTTCCACTTTGTAAACGACATAGGAAGGCGATCGAGCGTTTGCTATTCTCCATTTTATGGAGAGGACGTAAACACTATGTCGACAAACGTGTCTGTTACCAACGTCCGTGTCATGGCGGCCTGGGAATGCCATACCTGATGGGCCATAAGGTTGCGTCAAGGTTGGTTTTTCTCAGGCGAGCGATTTCCGAAGACTCATTGCTTAGGGGGATAGTGAGGGACATGTTCCCTAGACTTACTATCACTCCCCCCATCTTGAGGCGGTGCCGTAAGCCTCGAGAGCGATCGAGTTTTCTCCTCGAATGTCTGGCGGCCCTGCGGGCCATTCCACGGTCCAGTGACCTTTCACGGCCTAGGAGAGTCTTCTATCGTGGGTTAGTGGAGGGCGTCGCAAAGGATTCACTACGTGATGTGCTGCGCTTGTCGGAGGACGAGTTTCGCTCGTTCTGGTCTTGGGCGCCAGGGAGTGATTATCTCAACAACTCTGAGTTTTCGCTCACCTGGCGATTAGCTCGGAATCGCTTGCCTCTCAATGACATGGCCTTCATATGGGGCCTGGCGGATTTGCCAGATTGTGAACGCTGCAACCTTGGCTTTGAAGAAACGGCTTCGCACGCCTTCTACCATTGTTCGCGGGTTCGCCCTCTATGGGACCGGGTCGTCGAGTTGACTGCTCGTATCGAGCCGCGAGAGCTTGTGCTCATTGATCGTGCATTCGCCTGTGATAATGTGTCGCCCCCGTTCTCTGGGATGAAGCGTATGGTGTTTCTGTCGCTGCTAGCCACGGCTCGAATGGTGATTTGGACGACGCGAATGGAGGAAGTCTTGCGAGGTCAGCGTCTTTCACATCAGGATCTGATCTGTTATTTTGAGCATCAGCTCAAAATAAAGATTAGAACTGATTGGAAACGTTTGACTTCGACAGACTTTAGCAAAAGGTGGGTAAATGTGGCGAGCCTGTTTCGCTTGAACGGGGCTAATCTTGATTTTCTCTTTTAGATCTGCTGGTTACATCGGGGTGGATTCCTCTGGAACCCTCCCCTGGTTAAGCTAGTTCTCTCTTGTGTACCTAGTTAAAGTGAATGAATGTGTTCCTAGCCTGTGCCCGGCTTTCTCTTTTGTTATGATCCATGTCGAGATTCCCAACCTTCCCAGTTTGTTTTGGTCTTCTTTTATCTCGGCTGGTTCAGCCTTTTATTGTCCCATTCCGCTAATTTTTTACCCCCTCTCCACTCCCTTAGCGAGTGTGCTTCTTGATTTCGCCGTTTGGCGAAATACAGCGGCCACTCTGTTTTCTGGGATGGACGGTTCTTACTAACATTGATTATTATTTTAGTTCAAAAATTTGTTGTATTTTTAGTTGATTTTTGGGTTCATTCCCCTCCCATCATTTCATTTTTTCATTAAATATTTTATATTATATTGTACATATTACTGTATATATTATATTGTACATAAATACATTTTATTGGCATGGGTTATTCTCCCACTTTTTAGGTGTCCCTTGTTAGTTTGTGGCATTGTGGTGTATGAAGGATTGGGAGTAGATGGATGGGTTCTTTTGGTGACTCTGCAAATTGTAACGAGTGAATGGGTCGTGATAGTGTTTAGCTAGGTATAGGATAGTTAAGTGAGAACCAACCTCTCCCCCTCCCCTTTTAGGCCTTGTGCCATAATTTTGTATTTTATACAAAATAAATTCAGCCCTGACGAGCCGTTGTGCGAAACCGCGGTAGGTCTTGGCGATCTTGCGATTTTTTTCGTGTATATATATATATATATATATATATATATATATATATATATATATCAATTAGCATGGATCGGTCTAGTCTCTCTGAAAGCAAAACAATGCGCCTCATCGGGTTAAACTTCGCAACAGACCTCAAGTGAAATCACTATATAGAATCCATAGGTAAATCCGCTTCTAAGAAAGCCGGATCTCTGTGTAGGAGCAGGAAGTTTTTTTCCATCTGAAACAATCCTGCACATATATAAATCTACCATCCACTTGTGCATTGAATACAGCTGCTATATCTGGCCGGGTGCTTCTGCTATCCATTTAGGTGTCCTTGACAAGATCCAACAGAGAATCTGTAATATGATTGATCCGGACTTGACAGCTCAGATATAGTCACATTCTCACCGGCGCAATATGGCTTTCTTGTGTCACTTTTACAAATACTTTCACGGCTTCTGCTCCGATGAACTTTGCTCACTGGTGCTCCCTTTATACGAATTTACTCGAGCCACAATATTAGCAACCAGGTCTCGCTCTTCTACTGTGAAACTAAAAACTGTAAACACAAATTCTATTCCGCCAAATGCTTTTCTCGCACTTCACGCCAGTAGTATTTCCTTCTGTTTACTTGTTTCCCTAACAGCTACAATCTCCAAGAATCTAAGTGTAAAGTCAATAGTCATCTCCTATCTCACTAACCTGCATCCTCTCTCTCTCATGCTCCCTTCTCCGTCCATTTCACTCTCATCAGTATCCTCATTCTTCTCTTATCTTCTACCTGACACCCCCTGTAATATGTCACTCTCCTGAAAAACTGTGGTATTAAAATACCTTGCCTGGGGCGATATGATTGTAATATATATATATATATATATATATATATATATATGTGTGTGTGTGTGTGTGTGTGTGTGTGTGTGTGTGTGTGTGTGTGTGTGTGTGTGTGTATCAAAGCAGCAGATAATTTTCTAAACATATACTGTTAAATATAAGAGACAATGGATGTCTGTTATGTTTAATCAGCCGTTCTAAACATCGTATTTTGGTTTTACTTTCATGTGAACCTTACAAGCACTCAACTAAATCATCAAAAATTATTTCGTCAAAACTATGATTGAGATTCCGTCCCCTCTGCTCGCTTTATGAGGGTCAAGCTTTGAGATTGTTAGAGTTACATCATTTAGTTTGGCCTCCGTTCTAAGTGGGAAGACGGTTGCAGATACTGCAGACAAATCCAATGTCGAATTGGTGGAGAATCTACGAGCAAAGAACTCAGCCTTGTTTGCTGAAGATTCATTGATTACAGGGGGTATTGAGAGTTTACTGCCGTTAAGCATACTTTTTTGGATTCGCCGGTAGACTTTGATGCCGGAATTACGAGATGCTATGCGCTGCTTTATTCTGGCAGAAAACAACATCTTAGCTAAATTTGGTATTTTATTGCACCCATTAGGAGCAACGTTATTATATAAGGCAGTGAATATGACAAAAGAGTGTTCATCTCTCTGATTAGTTCCGGTGTCTATTTCTACTCAATACGGCAGGATGTGCGTTGTGGTGCAGTGGATATCGGCTCGGAACGAGAAATCGGGGAGCCGAGTTCAAATTCCGGTTGAATTCACTGCATTCACTTCCGCGCAAATACCCTTGGGATAGGTATTAATCCGTGTCTTCCTTCCAGTTATGGGTTAAATAACAGGACAGATTGGGCTGTATAGCCTTAGGCTGGCAACCAGTCTACCGCAAAAAGCAATAGATAATCTTCTGCCCAGTCAGTCATATTTCTTTCGAGACAAGCAATAACTTTCTGCTGATATCATCATATTTACTGCCGTCAGTAAATATGATGATATCAGCAGAAAGTTATTGCTTGTTTATTTTGACAGGGTCTTTATTTTAATCTACGTCAACGATCTTTCTTCTAGCAAACGTGTCTGTCTTGGTATTTAAAAGAAATAAATCTGAAAATAGACATCCGCTGCTAGAGTTTTCACAGTGCATGAGTAAATTAAATAGATGTGGAAATTTTTAGTCGATCAGTTAGTCAATTAAATACCATACGTGGTACACGCTTGGGCAATCATGTCTCGAAAAATACATGATTGACTGGGTAGAAGATTTTTTCTGCAGTAGGCTGCCATTACTTTCTGCGCTAGGTTGATTGCCAACCAAGGTTATAGAACCCGATCTACCCTGCTATTTAATTAATAGCTGCACGGTGAAGCGACGGATTAAAACCTTTCCAAATGGTATTTGCGCATTCCGAGTCAATATCCACCAAAATGCATATACGTTGTCTAAATTATCAAGTTTAGTCACATGCAATAATATCCGGTGCTATTAGTAACCTAAGAAAGACACGAATTGCGAAAAAGCACGGGCAAAAGGGTTTATTGCAACGTAACAATATATATATATATATATATATATATATATATATATATATATATATCGGTAAATTCGTTTATTCTGTGCACGATCACTTACTCAGTTGGCCATGCGAAGTTGTATTGGAACGCTCAAAGACGCATTTCCAAATCAGGGTAGAAATCACAGGGAAATCTTGTTGGAAACAGAGAAAAAAGTACTGGAATGTTATGTGATATGTGTCCTTTTATAGGGTAGCGAATGAACAATATCTTAATGATAAAGAAGAGACACGCAACAAGATAAATGTGGTTCTAAACGAAGATGCTGAAGGTACCATGGACCAAACATATGAGCAACAGCAAGGTTTTGGAGAGAATGTAAATGTAAAAAAACCTAAAGATCAGAAGGAGATTGCTAAAATTTCTGGGACACGTTATGAAGAAGGAGGGCTTGGAGAATTTGATACTCTTAGGATGAAGGATGGCAAGAGAGACAGGCATACTAGACGGGTTTAAGCAAAAGAATAACAGAGAAGAGTTTTGGAGGAATAACAAAACAAAAAGTATAAAGTGTTACAAGTGACAGGACAATGTGGAGGGCCATGATTTCCAACATCCTGAACGGCACATTATGGACAGAGTCGAGAAAGAAAATGAACATTTTTAAGAACTTTGCCTAATTCTGTGAAAATGGATATTAAAAAAAAAAAAGTAAAAAAGAACAATGAAACATCGAGCTGGTAGAACAATTTTCACGATGGACACGAACATTGTTGGGTTGCCGATGTAGGCTCCCCTATATATTTTTTTGTTGTTTTTTTTGTTTCGGCATGCACATGTTTTGTTGTTTTGGCGTGCACATGTTTTATACAATTGTCGGGCTTGTGTGGCATGGCGAGGAGTGTGAGGGTGTTGGGCTTAAAATGTTCTCAGGTGAACATTTTGGAAAATGGGAGGGCGAGGAATGTAATATAACAATCTGGCCCCACCCGAGGAAGGCTGATGCAAGCGAGGGTGTTTTCGGTCGTTGAAAGGAACGGATGTTGTTTGACCTTATTTCCGGCAGCAGCGGAAATAACTACAGAGGCAAACAGAACAGGTGTCTCTGAGAATTACGTGGGCGTGCGTGGGCGAGGCAAAACCGGAAGAAAAAGTCCCGGTTCTGGAAGATTATAAAAAGACCTCGGCGCACGGATTCGCCAGTAGTAGTAGAGGAGCGACAGAGATCGGCCGGTGAAGAGAGACACAGCAGATAAGACTACACTCCCGTCAACCCATTTGAAGCGCGCTCTCTCAATTCTCTGTTCCCTATTCTACACGGTCCATCGTCATTAATAAAAATATAACTTCATATTTTTATATATATGCGTGTTTGTTGTTTGTCGATATACAACATATTTAGTTCCCTAGGCTCTCCTTCCTCATTACGTGTCCCAGGAACCTGTCACTTCCTGATATTTAGTATAAGTTTCCTTTTCGTTTGCATCCTTTTCAACTCCTCATCGTTGCACATGAAATGAAATCCTGAACATCCTTCTGTTAAACCACATTTGTGTTGGTTTCAAGTCTTTCCTTCATCCTTGATTAGCTCGTTAAATATTCACTTCCGTATAGAAGAACATATATCACATAACAATCCAGCACACTTTTTCCTGTTTGTAATATGTTTTTCCTGCCTTTCAGTACTCTGGTTATGAAATGAGTATTTGGCCATGCAAATGGGTCTTTGGATCTCCATGTCGCACCTTCCATCCTCTGTCAAAATACTTCTAAGTTATTTGAAATTTTACTTGTTTTATTAAGTTTCTCCGAGTTGTAATTGGCATATTGAGCTCCTCTTTTTGCTGATGACCATACATTCAGTTTTCTTTAAGTTTATGCTCAGTCTTTACTTCTAACTTTCTTTTACTACCTTCTGTAGAAGGTCCTGCATTTTCCTTTCCGTGTCTGTTATCAGCACCGTGTCATCCGCGTATCTAATATTTTGAGATTTTGGCAGCCAGTGATGAATCTTGGCGTGGCTTTTATTCATCTCTAATTGCTTCGCTGTACAAGATGAAACGTTCCTTGTTTTACGCCCCTTTTTATTTTTGCCTAACTGCATTCTCAGAAGGGACATACGTTAAAATTTATAAAAAATATTCTGTTCAAAGATCATCGTTCTGCCGTAGAATAAATGTTTCGTTAATCTTTGGCACGACATTTTTGCACTAGTCATAATGTCATATCAATGTCGTATAACAATTTCGGATATCAGCATTACTGTATCTTCTATCAGCTTTGCCTTCTATTCTATAGTAAACTTTTACTGGAGTGATTTTATTAGACACCAATAAAGTTCTGAGCTCTTCTTCTGGCCACAAGTGCTGAATAAATATTGTAAAAGGACAAATCCCATCGATTGTCTACGTGAGTAATCACTGAAAAAGATCTTCATCTCAGTATACAACCAAGATCAGTGGGAAAGAGATGCAGCTGATCGGACAGCTTCTATGCGTTGTCACATCACGCAACCTTCTGTCGGCGAAGAAAGCTACAGAAAAGGTGTGTAAACGATGGTGGCCAGCCTCCTTCCATTCAATTCTTCAACACACTTTGTGGACGTAATCCCACTCTTGGGTAAGCATTAGAAAGTGCCTTTTAACTCACAACAGACAATTTCAAACAAATATGATATTTGAGCAGATTTTGATCGGCGCGCAGAGCTGAGAAATGTTCAGCATTCACTCGAATATACACATTTGTGTTAACATAATGATTTCGTATCTTAAATTGTTCCTCTATATTTATGTGGGTGTTTCTCTATCCGCTTTTCATTCTTCTCATCCTATTTGTCTTTATAAATTTATTCAACTTATGCTGATTATTCTGTTCACGTCAACTCAGTCATTTAACTCTATCTTCTCTTCCTATCAATTTATCAACCCGTCCGAACTTCTTATAATTTTTAATCTATTTATTCCCAATTTTTACTACCACTGACAGCAAAAGAACAGTATCCGCATCTTGGGACTAATCTGAGTTACAATTCTTGATATCTGTTCGTGAATTGCCAAGACTTGATAATGAAATTACTTGATTTATTTATCACTTATTGAATGTAATTCAGTACACAGAAAATCTGTAGTGTTGAAGGAATTGTGGAAATCATATTCAATAAAATGTGGGTGCAAAAATAGGAAGAACAATTTCACATGAATAAAATATATGTTAATTTTGTTTGATTTTATAGTAAATACTAAAATGCTGACAGTTATAATAAAGAATATCCACGTTTACATTTCATATTATGAAGGAATATGTGCTACCGATTAAAGAAAGTAACTATCTATTTTGCAATTTTTATATCTTTGCTACTTTGCAGTAAAAATTCTGGTAGTATTACAACACAATTCATCCTTTTATTTCTGTAATTGTGATGGAGAATAATGTTCACTTTTCGAACATAGCACAATTTACTGAATTAAGTCCTTCTGTTTATTAAGCATATTAAATATGTCACTAGTTTAATACGTTCAAGAATGTATCTTGGCAAAATTAGTTGTGAATGATGTACCCAACGGACGCAACGAGAATTTACGATTATGAGTTTTGGAGCCAACGCAAATGTTGGAAGTATGAAGACGATTCAAAATAAGAAAAAAATGTTCCTTTTCGACCGAATTATTTTAAATGATAAAAAATGTCTATCATTCTACCTGATATTTTCTCTCTGTCCAAAATACAAAGGAATAAGTAAGAACTTTCAAGTTCTTATCTTCTATTACTGCTTAACTTTAGAACAGATTAAGTAAAAGTCAACAAGTAAATATGTCAGTTTTTAAATGGTACCTTTCAAACGGATCATTGAATGAATATTAAAGATGGTAAACACGAATTATTTCTACAAATACTCCATAATTGAAACGATTGTAGAATTAATGGCGTCATTAAGTAGTAGGTTGTTCATATCAAAGGATAAAATAATCTGTGTATATAACACCAGTGTTACCATCATATTTTTTATATAGTATTCACTCTATGGTTATTATTTCTGGTGATTTTATATTCTATGATTTGGTCGGATTACCAGTGTTTTGTCGACATTATTGTCATAATTATTATATAATAGACTGCAATTTTCAAGAATTACTATAAAAAGAAAATATTTAGGAAAAAATGACTTTAGTCGCAAATTTTAGTCTGAAGAACTATCATGTTAATCAATTTTGTTAATATTTGTATAATTTCAAACATATTCATTTAAGCGTCCTGAAATATCATTTACGAAATATAATTCGACGATAAAACTAGATAACTGGCACAACTATCAATTATTTAGAGATACTTCTTAAATATTTTCACATAAAATTCTTATACTAAAAGTCACTCTACGGTGAAACACCAGCTTTCATACGATAACCAGAGTTAAGCAAATCGAGGTGAATGAGCTACATGGGTGACTGGTTGTGTGGTAAACTTGGATGTGCTAGTGGTGCCACAGAGTAAAGCTCAGAATTGTTAATTAGGGAGCCGAGTTCCCAATTAACCTGCAATGTTTGATAAACCTTAGAAAATAAATCAATCAATGAAATCAAATTCTTGTGAAAATTTACAGTGTCACATATAAGTTTTTCAGATAATCTATAAAAGCTCTATAAGGCTGATATAAATTATATTATGATTGCCGCTTGCGCTTATGATATTTTATTTAAAAAGCGTACATTTCGTTTTAAAAATGGTTTATATAACGACAATTGTCATTTGATTTATTAGTTTGAGATTTAAGAATAAAATTAGTATAAAAACAGTACTAGGCGTTCTGTATTGTTTGTTGAGTTGGTTTCACAATCGTGGGGACACTTAATAGAAGATGGAGCTAATGAAACTTTATGTTTTCAGTGGTTGCAAAAATAACAAAGAGCCTGACGAAAAATGACAGAATTCTTACAACATATGATATGAAACTGAAAACAATTATAAGACAAAATTCGACGTTCTGTGTTTCCATTACACATCTTAGCCCAATAAAAAATGGAGACTTAGGTCAACACTGAAAAGTGAAATCTGTATCGCCTTGAACGAAATCTACAGGTTATTTTTTGAAGCATGCATTCAAATTTGAAATGTCCACCGTTCAGTGCTGACCTCAGTGTTCACTTTTTCATTCACAAACAGTATATCTGTATTTGTTAATATATATATATATATATATATATATATATATATATATATATATATATAATCTTGAAAAAGTTTTTGGGATATTCTACAAATCCATGGATTCGTAGAATATCAAAAAAATTTTCAAGATTATATTACTCTGTTAAATTTAATAAAAAAGTTAACATGAGTTGTTTTGAGTTTGTCTCTATTGGAATTTACCTGACAAAAATACAATATATTCTACGTTGTGTGTGTGTGTTTGTGTATGTGCGTGCGTGCGGGTGTACGCGCTCGTAATTCTGTGTGAATTTATATTGGCGTTTAGATGAAACATTGAAGACAAACAACAACAATAATGATAATAATCATCGGATTTTTCTGTGATGATGACGCTATCGCTCAACAAAAGAGGATTAATATTTTACGTTTATCTTTGTTTATAATGGAATTGGTTTCGGACAAAGAAATATCGATTGTCGGTGTCAGTACAATGTTTGATGAAATATTATGTAAAATTCATGTAAAGTCAGTTAAAAGTGTGTTTGATATATAAAGGGGAGAGCATAATGATGCCGATAATGATTAAGAAAATGATGATGAAAGTAAAATAGTGATGATCACCTTGATATCTACTTGCCGTCTATCGGCGATTTCCCTGGTGATGTTGAGCGATTAAAATTAAATATTAATACTTCACCTAAACAAGAATTTCCTGATCTCAAGTATTACCTGAAGTAAAGATTTGTCTGAAATAAAATCATTTCCTGTACCTCTATTTATCATAATTATCTTAACTCTAATTACGTTCACTTTCCGACTAATTTCTCCTCAGAAAGTATGCTCACCGTCTCTCTCATTTCCTTACCTACTAGTTAGGAATTGATTTCAACTAACAAGGGGGAATGGTAAAGATCAATTAAAAACTTCTATAAACTTATGCAACAAAATTCACAGCAGTAACAGGCTACATAGGTAGGCTTTATAAACATACTTATTGTTTAACTTAAAACTTTTATCAGATTTATTTACATACCAGTCGATTGGTTATCTTCCGCGGACACTCAGCATACAATTCTCAGGTCTGGATCATAAGATCTTTTCATATCTCCCGATGTCGACTGTTTTCAATCAGTTTCTTCTGACAACCTAGCGAACAGCAGGTTCACACACTAAACCCAGAGTAGCACGTCAACATTGCCACTAGATACTTTTTTATATATAGATGTATGATTGCTCATAAATCCAGTGATTTTTCACCCATTTTTGATGAGAAGGGAATTATCAAGAAAAGTACAATCATGTAGTTTACCAAAAATAAGTATGTTTTTGATTATTTTTTTATCTACTTCTGATTTGTTCAGCAAGATATATATTTATATATGAATAGATTAGTTCCAAATCCAAGCTACAGCAAACGTTAACTTTAAAACAAGTTTACTTTGTGCAGACTGTAACTGATTAGATATTGTGTGGACGATCTTTTGTATTTTCTTTTGTACGGTGAAAATGCAGAAGACCAAGTTATGTTGAGGTGAAAACTTTGTCGTTTTCCGATCTAGAAAGCTACAGAATTAATCTGGAAGAATTGGAGAAATGCAAGAAAGTGAAAAACGTGTTAAGAAAATTTACATATAGGAAGTAATAAAAAGGGTAATCACCTATAACATATATATATATATATATATATATATATATATATATATATGTGTGTGTGTGTGAGTGTGTGTGTGTGTGTGTGCGCGCACGCGCCAGATTAGATAAATTGCAAACATAATATTTGCATATTTTAATAAAATCCGTTCATACTCACGAATAATCTTTTTAGTATTACAATTAAAAGTTGCCAGAAATGAGCTGTAACGTTGACAGATGTTATTTTCATTCATTTCTCAAGGTACCCAAGTACTTTCAATCTCTTTCCGAGATCAACTTTAGGGGTGTGAATTATGGCAACAAATGTAACCGGAAAATTGTGTTGCTAAAAATGTGAATATTTGAATTTAATTTAGTATTTGAAGCAGAAAAACGTACTGCAATTTTTAGCAACACAGTTTTCCAGTTACATTTGTTACCATAACTCAAACTGGCAATACGAAAATATTTGCAAAATAAACAATTTATTTAGTTTAGTTTAGTTTATTTACTATTACTTCTATTTTTAAACTAGAGATGAAATACCCAGTAAAGAAAATTTTGTTTTTAATATTTGCTAGAAAGTTTTGCGCACAATTCATAATAAGTGAGTAATAATTTATTTCTCTAGGAAAGAGGTATTTCGACTAAGACTTTTCGCAAGACATTGAAACCATGACAAGCTTATAATGGTTGATGTAAACATTATAGATTTCAAGATGAAACCAAAGCAAAGGAGATATAAAGTTGTATCTATAGAATTTAAAATGAATGGCAACAAAGTCTGTAATTACCATTGCCAGAAACATAAAGAAAACTATGTCTGCAAGAAAATTGCTGACGGGTTTTCAAATTGGTTATAAAATAAGGAATGAATAACGCCAGGAGAAATTAAAATAGAAAGGGATAATGTAAAAGGAAGGACGAGAGAATAGGTGGAGAGGGAATGAGAAAAAGAGACATAGCGAGGTGGGGAGTGCGAAGGAGGAACGTCGTATACAGTCATATGCATACACACACATGCACAAACAGAACGGCCTCTCTCTCTCTCTCTATATATATATATATATATATATATATCCGAGTGAATAAGGAACGAAGAAAAATTTACAACGTCCAAAACATTAATTTAAAACAGTGTTCGATATATAATATAGAGCTGTGAATATTTTTCATAAATTATATTTTAGAATATGTACAATTTTTTTTATATATATATCCATTAAAAACTGTACATTTTTTTTTCGATATTGGCCTTCCAATGTCTTATCAGGTAGTGTGGAAAGGAATGGAAGACCTCTTTTCTTATATTTGGGAGTTGTGTGTGGGATGTTGGGCAGGTAGGGAATATAGTTGATTCATGAAAGTGGGTTTTATGACCACTTAGGTAGCCTTTATTCTTTGGTTTTAAATATAAGAAAAGAGATCCTCCATTCTTTTCCACACTACCTGATGAGACATTGGATGTCCAATGTGGAAACAAAATTTGCAATTTTTAGTGGATATATATAAAGAAAATTGTACATGTTCTCAAATATAATTTATAATAGATACATACATACATACATACATATATATATATATGTACATATATATATATATATATATATATATATATATATATATAGTTTAAAATGATTTATTATAAATTCTAGTTTAGAACATGTAAAAATTATCATCTACTACTTCATAGCTCTAAATATAATAATCTTTATAATCATATCGCCCCAATCAAGGCATTTTACTACCACTGTTTGCAGGGGGTTACACAGGAAGGAAATTAAGAGAAAGAGTGACAGGTTATATTGGATGTCAGGAAGTGGGTAAGAGAAGAATGAGAATACTGATGAGAGAGAAGTGCAAAGAGCATGAGAGAGAGAGAGAGAAAGAGAGAGAATGCAGGTTAGTAAGATAAGAGATGACTGTTTACTCTACATTTAAATTTTATTTAGATTTTAGCACTGTCTTAAATTAATGTTGTGAACGTTGTTAATATTTTCTTCGTTCCTTATTTACGTGGATATAGTTTAAAATTGGAAATATTTATACGTAATGCTCAATATTGGGCATAAGATTTATGAACGTAGTGTACAATATAGACCTCGGAATTAACATTAAAAGTTGACAGTGAGCTTGAGGCGTAACACCGAGACGAGTAATACAGTGTTGGTTTCTACGTGCAGATGCCAGTAAATCTATAACCGCTCTCAGGCATTTTGCGCCTACTTCCTATATATATATATATATATATATATATATATATATATATATATATTGTAACTAAGTTATAGAACTGGTAGTTTTTTTCACCTGTTGTTCATGCATTTACTTTTATAAAGTGTGCTCGATACAAACGTAGAGCGTTATATATATATATATATATATATATATATATATATTTCAAGTGAAGAGGATTCAAGTTTATTTTTTATTTTGAGTGCTCTGGCATTTATTTTATTATAAACAGTGCTGAATATAATGAGTATTATAGAGCTTAATATAATATAATTATATGGTTATGTCAATTTAACATTGCGACATGGAAATTTCTATGTTTCAAGAATAATTCGCTTCATCAGGCAATGTTGGTGTGGTTGTGCAGATGATTTAGATTTAAATGACAAATTCTTTCGGTTAACATGGAATGTATGTGGGTGATTTTTGTGTGGCTAATCAGAATGGAGATTTACTTTGGGGTTTGATCCAGAAGAATTTCTGTGCTAACCAACTTTTTTCCTCCACTTTTTTTTTTCCTTGACCCTTTTTTTCTCTAGTCTGTTTTCCTTAATGTTTTATCCCCCATTAATCTGATCTTATCATTTTCCTTTCAGTTTTATTACATTTGATGTGATATTCCTTTTTAGCAGTACCAATCTACTTTCTTGTCCTCTTTAGTCTATTTGTTAAAGAACAGATTTAAAAAAAACAAAAAAAACTAACAAAACTTAATCTGCTATTGTTTTGCTCCATCTATGCATTTACTGTAAAGTTTATTATCCTGATACAAAGGGGGGATTTATTTATAAAAAAACCTACCTTATTCCGTCTTTGGCTTTATTTTTATTTTTACTTTTACCTAATTCGTCAGTGATTACTTTTCCTATGTACCCTTTACTTATATGCATGTTATTTAATTTAGGTTTTATCCATTTTCTAATGTGAATAATTTACAATGTCTATGTATGATATTAACTTCGTTGAGTTTATTTAATAAATTTTTATTTTTAAGGGATCTAATAATAAATAGTTTTCCATATAAGCATAATGAACATGGTTCATTTAAGGACTTACATGTTTTAGCTTCTTTTAGAATTTTCCACTTTATTTTGGGTGTTTTTTTGTTTCCTTTATGTAACAATGATATCTCGATAGGGATGTTCTATTTCTGTATTTGCTATTATTAAATGAAGAGGTGTGCTGGTAAATTCGCTGCTTTAGAGTGTTTTTATTACTCCCTATATAGACTTTAATATTGTTTGGGTTTTCTTTCGTCGATATTTTGCATTGATAGATTATCGATTCCGTCAAACACCTATTTTCTAGCGGACAGTCTATGGGTTTTTACAATTACATTTTCTCTCGTCTAAATTGTTATTTTCTGTTGTCTGGTTATTTTTACTGGTTTTGTTGAATTTTTTAAAAATATTATTATTGTGGTTTTTTTATAATTTTTTCCAGATTATTCATACAGCTGTAACTTAATTTTATAGTGTTTCTATTAAAGATCTTACTAAGTGGATTTTTCTCCGTGAAGTGTTTCCTAATTAACTCGAGGAATTTTCTTCCCAGCCTACCATAAGTCATCTGGTTGTAAAGGGGTGTGTACCAGATGATTTTCCTATTCCTATTTTTTCTTCGAGGGTTGCTTTTCTTGTTTACATATTTAATATTTGGGTTTATGTATCCACTATTTTTCAATGCAATATTATAAAAATCGCTATGTTTATTAAACACTTCCTCATTAGCCGAGTTTCTACTAATTCGGTATTCTATTGATGAGGGTATATGCTTGATGATAGAAGGAGGGTGGTTAGATTTTGGGTGGATGTATAAAGGGTTTGTGTTTGGTTTTTTGTATGGTTGGTGTATATTTTTCTCTAGAGCCAAAGTTACATTGAGGAAATCTACTTTTTTTATCTTATCTTTAACTGTTACTTTTCAATTGAGATTTTTAAATTCCTTGTGTATCATTTTTCTCACCCTGTCTATTTTGAAGTTTGTGGTATTTCTTATTACTATAAGTCCGTCATCTCTATAAAGTCCAATGTCTTTACTGTTTACTTCCTTATAGGTTGTGAGATTATATAATATTAATAATCCTACAAGAATTGAAGATTCTGCAGAATCCATCGAACCCATCGTAATATCAAAATTGTTCTCGTTGGAATTAATTTTTTTCCATTGTTCTTTTTTTGGATGAGCACAGATGTCTTGACATTCATTATTATTGTTTTCTCCTCCTCCGTTATATCCGAGTAAAGAGTGGCGAATTCCATAGCCGTAACAAATAGCTTCTTTGATATCGATCGATAGTATTCTTCGATATCAAATTAGATAAAAGAGCAGTTGCTCTTTTCTTTTATATTGTAGAACCACTCCTTTACGTCTGTGGTTTCTTTCCATAATTTCAATTTCAGCGAATCCTTGATTTGTTCGTTGATTCTTTTCTAAAGTTTTCTTGCTAATTTTTCTGGTCTGGTTGGATTTATCATCCTAGTGGTGGGATTCATACTAATTTTTTATTTATGGTCTTTTACTGTTATATAGCACTCCCTTGTGTTAGGTTTTGCTACTCTGTGGCTTATTTTTAATATATCCATGATTTTTTTGCTATCTGTATTAATTTGATCTAATAAGTCCACTTTATTCTTATCAACTTTTTTATAGTTCTTTGTTAGGTTTTTCATGATTAACATGTTGTATTTTTCCGGCGTTATTTTATAGAAATTTGCCGATTTATCTGCTTTCATGAAGACTTTGTCTGATGTTTTTATATCATTCACTACTTTTCCAAGATTTTTTTGGAAATCGTTTTTCCTTTTTTGAAATGTTGTGCTACTTATTATATCCAGTAAGTCATTTTCGAAGGCGCATAACTTTTCAATACTTATAACTTTTTGTTTTGCTTTTAAACCAATATGTATCATGTTCTTTTAGTTTTTCTTCTTTGTGTAAGAAGAAATGCGCCTTCCATCTCATCCGCCGGATTAAATCCTCTGTTTTATTCAATAGTTTCATGAAATATTCCCCTTTGTTCGTGTTGGGTATATTTTTCAATGAGATTCCGAAATCTGTTTTCTCCATTTTCTTTTTTTCCCGAAAAACTTGAAAATAAAACAAACGTGAACAGTGCTCTACCTGTATGAGAGCGAAAAAATTCCAAGTGAAGAGGATTCTAGTTTTTTTTGTTTTGAGTGCTCTGGCATTGATTTTATTATAAACAGTGCTCAATATAATGAGTATTATAGAGCTTAATATGATATAATTATATGGTTATGTCAATTTTACATTGCGACATGAAAATTTCTATGTCTCACGATTAATTCTCATCATCAGGAAATGTTGGTGTGGTTGAGCATATGATTTAGATTTAAATAACAAATTCTTTCGGTTTACTGTGAATGTATGTGGGTGTTTTTTTGTGTGGTTAATCAGAATGGAGATTCACTTTGCTGTTTGACCCCGAAGAATTTCTTTACTAACCAACTTTTTCCTCCTCTATTTTCTTTTTCCTTGACCCTATTTAAGCTCTATAATACTCATTATATTGAGCACTGTTTATAATAAAATAAATGCCAGAGCACTCAAAATAAAATTTCCATGTCGCAATGTAAAATGGACATAACCATATAATTATATATATATATATATATATATATATATATATAAAATGCGAGAAACCGGGAACGTTTTGTTTAAAGTTAGATTTATTATTATTATTATTATTATTATTATTATTATTGTTGTTGTTGTTATTGTTATTATTATTATTACTTGAAGTATATATTAAGTAACCGTAATTGTATTTGTGTCGCTAAACGTGTTTCGAGTCTAAAGTTAACCCTCTTCAGGCGAATAAAGTTGTGACTTTACATATCATGATCCGATTGGTTTTTCTGATGGCTAAAATATCGTGTATATATAGATGAATGGTGCGCAGTTCAGAAAGTTTAAGTGTGTGCGTGGTTGTCTTTTTCTACACTCGCACGTTAAATTTCCTACGTCACATTTCGTTGGCCATAAAAGCTTTTACACTGACTTGCGAAATTTGGTTTTGTCTTTATACTTCCAAATTATTTTCAGATGTTTGATACAATATAGCTCTAGGGCCATCTACTTCTTTTTGTTGTTTTTGGAAATGCGTATATATATATATATATATATATATATATCCTTAAAAAGAATAGACGTCATAATTATCCCAAACCCGAGGAACCTTTCGGCCAACACCTATCAAGGGCTTCTTTGGCTTAATTATAAAGGGGCAAGAAAAAGGACAAAACCAAAGATTACTTACAATATTGGGAGAAGATGGAACTCGTTTAAAATAAACTTTAATGAAAAAAATATTAAAATATAAGTCGGATGTATACATATAATTCCACAAGAGTGAAATAAAAGAGAACAATGTTACACTCACAAACTCTCCAGTAATTGTAAGGAGCGAAGGAAATGCTCTTTCTGCCTGCACAGGCTCGGCTGCTGGATCTTTAGGCAAATATCCTCCAAAACACGAAGATGATATGCCGATCGAGCACTGTGCAAAACAGAAAACCAATTGTCTTCATACGAAGAGGCACATGCTTGATTGTCCAGCAGGTGTTGGCCAATTGCTGAATCCAGAACTGCTTGGGTTGTTCTTATAGTTATAAGAGGGCTTCCTGAACGTATATTCGCGGGGACGTGTTGCGCAACCTGCGCTTCCAACCTCAAATTGGTTCGTCCTATATATGCCGCATCGCAGCAGCATTTAAATTTATAAACAACAGAGCTTTTCCGAAAATAAGACAACCTATCCTTACTGAAGAATGGAAACACAGGTCTTGTCTGAAAAACAACGCGCAACTACACTGAAAAATAACCGGACGAAACACAAGCCGAAACTTTATCAGTAACAGTTTGACATTTTCTTCCAAGCCAAGGACATTAAGTACAAGGGACAGCGACTAGGTCCTTCAACTTTTGGGTCTTTAAGACGTTTGACCTTACGATCAATGACCCGTTTTACCACGTTATTTGGGTACTCCTTCCCTTTCGAAAATATTTTGCAGATTACGTCTCGAAAAATCTGCTAACGAGAGAAATAGTAAGTACTTGGATTGTCTGATCACTAGAAGCTATGATTCTGTTTCCGGTAATTTACACCAACATATTTTAAATTATTCTAATATAAGTCCCACTGGGACTGAACTTTCAGTTCTCTCCCGTGGATTAGACTTTTGTGTTACGCCATCTAATATAAATAAGGAACAAATTTATTCTGAATTCGTGTTATTTTACTGACAAATTATTCATCATGTTCCTTGATCTTCTGAAACGTGTTCTGAGGTTAAAGCTGGGTTGTTTGAGTTTGCTTTCGGTCATTTCTATAGGGATTTTAAAAGAGGTTTTTACTTTTTTCTTTATATTATAACTGTCATATATCAACATTGAGGCTAACATCGGGTGACGATAATTCCATACGCAAACACAATCTTCAGGCTATCCGAATGACTGCGTTTAAACATGAAACATACTATGAGCATGAAAGAGACCATTAACATTTGGGCTTTTCATTCATGTTCACCCATATTTAACCACGCTCTGCCCCACATATTTATCACTTTTACCAGTAAGTATAAATATACTTAAACCAGACTCGTAAAACATGCATATATCCTTGGTTTCAAGGGCTGCTTTGCGTGACTGTAGCTGTGGATTGGTTGGTAATTCTTCCTATTCTTCCTATTTGGCTTCATATTACTATCATTATGTGACATACAAATGGTTTATTGTTTTATTTATCCAATCACTTCGGGATATACTTATAGGAATTATAATGTATGAATTTTATTTTACTCTTAAAGAAAGTAAAATTCATCTTCGATGATGGCTATAGGTATAGTCGAAAGCGCAATTTCAAGACAGTCTTTATATAATTTATGTAATAAAGAAAATTATAACACGATATGGAAGTTGTATACAAACTAACCACAGTTGACTGTTTGTCATTTCTAACGAAAATTGAATATATATATATATATATATATATATATATATATATATATATGTATGGTAATAAGTTTATTAGAAGTTTATAAAGAAAACATAGATTACTGTAACATATAAGCAGTTGTGTTTGGATACTATGTTATTAACAATTCTTCAGGCAGTGAAATATTTTTCTGTTAAGAATCATTATATATATAAAATTAAACACAACACATTGTTTACCATATTCAAACAATTAAAGAGGGGTTTCGGAGGGCTTGTCTCAATGAATCAACAGAAACCTAGGTCATGATGGATAGAAGAAATTTGATTGTTTGGGCAAAAATAAGCTAGAGAATTGAAATGACTTGGAACCCATACGTTTTAAATGTTAGTGATAAATTGAATGTAAATATTTATAACACTTAGCATGTCTGAAAGGTTATCGCGTTTCCTCATGACACGGTTACAGGGTTTTCTTTCAGTTATTTTTCATTTAATGTAGTGAAAAAGTGACAATTTGTTTTAATACAATGTACTTCAAACATATGTAATTGACTTACTTAGGGATCCATCCGTTAATCAAAATAAATTATCAAAATATATGAGAATCAATAAATTTATGCTCGGTGGTTAATTATTGATAATTTAGTTATGTTAGGAAAATTAACTATGCTTTAGGCTATATTTTAGACAATAATATGAAGTGGTAATTACTTTGCTACGTTTATTCAGCAAGTTTAGGTTTTGGGAATTTAATAATTTGCAATATTTCCTTTAAAAATCTAAAATATGGCTCACGTAAAGGTTTGCACGTTCTTTTTTTTTAATATTTTTCGTTTTACAAATGATATTTTATAATTATAATAATGAGTAGAAAGTGGTGTGCTATTGCAGTAAGTCTTATTAATAAAAGATGAGATATGCAAATAATGGCGGGTTTTAAAAGCGTTCTTGATACAACCAATATATGTTTTTTATTGTAAGTTTTTCTAGAAAAGAAAAGAGCATAGGTACAATATAGAATTAGTTAGACATTTTTTTCAACAGGTTTTCGGCAATTGCAATTATTGTTATTGTGATCATTAATTCTTGAAGAAGGTTGTTGCTTGCTTAGGTTGCTATATCTGTTTAAAATTCTATAATTAATTTTTTGATGATATTCTCAAAGTTATCTATACAGTTATAGTTCAATTTAAGAATATTTCTGTTAAAAATTTTTGCTTAGGAGGTAATTCTAGGGAAGTGAATTTAAATTAATTTGAGAAACTTATGCCTCAACTAATTACTTATCATCATATTAAATTGGGGTATATATATCAACTGATTTTTCTCTTTCTAGTATTATTGTTGTAGTTATTATGTTTGTTATATTTCAGGTTAGGGCATTTATAGTAGCTGTATTTAAGGGCAGTGTCATAGAATTTGCTATCATTATAAAAGATTTCTTTATTATACAATGGATACTAATTCTGTTTTCAAATAAGGGTATATATTTAATGATTGAATGAGGAAGTTTAGATTTTGGTTGGATGTATATAGCATTAGCGTAAGTTTTTAAGTAACGAGACTACATGTTATCGACAAGATCATGTGTTACATCTAGGAATTCTGCTTTCTTTAGGTGAACTTTTGTAGTAACCTTAGTAGATAATTATATATATATATTAGTCAGAAAATACAAGCCTATTTTGGTGTATCACAGATCATCAGTGTGGCTAGACATATCCACTTGCTTCTGACGGGGATCGAAAATCAACCTATTTGGTGTCAGTCGGAGTCGCTTCTTCCTAAACCATGGGCGCATGGAAAGAAAAAAATGGAAATTTTAAATTGTTGTATGTAAGAGGTGCATACACACGCCAGTTACCGGAAGAACTTAATTCATTTCTGAAGAGTCACGCATATATCGCGAAGGGGTAATTGTTTTGAAAATTTTCTTCTCTAGAGCGTTCAGTCGTAATGAGAGCATAATATATTACTCATCCATATATATATATATATATATATATATATACTGTTGAGTTCTGAATAACGTTTAGCGCCAAGTTTATTGTCTTTTCGGTTGTTATTTTATCGAGCAGTTTATATATATATATATATAAATAACTTATACAATTAAGAATAGATTAGTCGAATGGGAACTAAAGAAGAGCGAATCACTCACGGGTAAAAGTACTCTACATTGAGATTTACTGTTCAACCTTGCTCTATAGAAGGCATCCTTGTCTTTGGTGCACAATACTAAATCCTGCCGAAATGAAAGTTTGTTATTCGTTAATACTTCTCCCTTGTCATTCATTTATATTTCCTTTCGTCTCTTGCGGATGTCTCATCAATCGTTGACTGTTCTGAAATTGCAATATTGGATGTATCACTTGACAGATGAGCATCATAATACTGGTTTATGTTAACCGCTCTTGTAATATAATGGTGAACAGAGTTTCTATTCTTTTTCTTTCTATATATGTTTTCTGTTTTTTCTTTTTTTTTACATTGAATGTATCTTATTCTTACCTGTTTCATTCACACTTTTCTTTTCACCATCTACGTGTTTTTTTCTGTTTACAGGTTTTATCCCGCCGCCGCTTCCTGTCTGATTTCTTTTTTTTCTTTTTCGATATTTTTCTTCTTTTTTCTTTTTCGATATTTTTCTTCTTTTTTCTTTTCGATATTTTTCTTTCTTTTTTCTTTTTCGATATTTTTCTTTCCTGTCGTTCTTTTTTATTGTTCTTTTTTTTCAATTCCATTTCTTCTCCCTTTTTGCTTACTGCTTTTTTTCATTTCTATCATTCTTCATCTTTGGTCATGAACCGCCATTTTCTGTAATTTATTTTCCAATCTTGTATTTCTTCTTGAAAATCTTACCTTATGTCTTTCATTCGATTCATTTTTTTATGTTCATTTTTCGTGTTGTGAACGTAATCTGGTTACGTCATCGTTTTCTACCTGCCGAATGAAATTTGATGTACGGAGTCAATTATATAGTGCTTTGAAATATGGTTACTAATAACACGTTGTATCAGGTGTGCTTCGATGTTACGGACACTTGATGCAACTGTTCCATGATCGACTATTCAAGTTATTTTCATTTTTAGTCAGAGTCAATAATGGAATTCTTTTATGCGATATTATCAGTGGATGTTATTATCGCAGTGACAGTCAGCTTAGTATGGTAGAATGTACTATTGTGAAGCAGACTCCCAGGAAATGATGAATGTCCTACAATTAGAAACAAATCTTACTAACTAGAGTGATATGTTGCGCGTTGCCTTTACTTTTGATATGTTGGCTTTAATAAAAAGATTGTTTGTCATCAGACAATATTAGAGGCAATGCTATTCCTAAAGTAAGAAATTAAATAAATTGATAAAAGCATTTCACAAGGATAATGTTTGATTGCTGCATTTCTTTGTTCATCACTCAAAAATTGAATAAAAATGTCACTTATAAGCCTTTTTTCTAGATAGAAAACGTTCGAATGACCATTAATTTTTGTTTACAGAATTCTCTTGATGAAATAAATCAAGCTGAGGGAAAACTGTTAGAGATATTAATTGTCGTCTTCTTTTTGGATGGGTGGAAATGGGAAGTTGCTTCAAAAAGAAAACAATATAGTAGAACAAAACAGTAGACATAATTGTCTCTAATGTTGATTACAAGATTAGAAAGTCAGAGTTTTGAAAAGAATCATTAAGAAGTAATTGTTATATTATAGAAACTGGAGAATAAGTGGAGAATAAAGATTTTCTATAAGAAATCACCCACGCAATATATAATCAGATATATATATATATATATATATATATATAAAATAAAATACCATTTTTAAATATTAAAATACTAATATTAATTAGGATCGGGTCTTTTGGATTTACCTTCCTGCTTTTCCTTTTGGATTTAAGTTATATATATATATATATATATATATATATATATATATATATATATATCCGACTGGGTACAAAACGAAGAAAGAATTTTTTCCGTCCAAAACATTAATTTAAAACAGTGCTCGATATATGATGCATAGAGCTCTGAATATTTATTATAAATTATGTTGTAGAACATGTACATTATTTTTTAATATATGTCCTCGACAATCATATGTTTGTTTCAACGTCACGTTTCTACATTACCTCCCGAAGAAACGTAACGTTAAAACAAATATATGATTGTCGAGTACATATATTAAAAAACAATGTACATATTCTAAAATATATATATATATATATATATATCAGATTAAATAATTTGCAAACACTATGTTTGCTTATTTTAGATAAAATTCGTTCAAACTCACGGATAACCTTTCGTGTATTACAATCAAATCAATCGCATATTTATTTGTCCTGAAGTTTACATACAAAATTAACCAAGATAACACAATTCCTTTCCCTGACATTTTAATAGACGCAAACAATAAAACATTTTCTACCTCTCAATCTAGAAAACTAACAAAAACTCTTGCACTCTCAACTATAAGAGTGAATGCCCTAACTACTACAAAATAGCCATTATACACATTATATATTAATTAACCGAGCACAATTCAACTCGTCCACAAAAAGATATTTCACTCTGAATAAAAAAAGAAATATTAAGCAGACTCTCATTAATAATGTCTTCCCAAACCACATTGTAGATTAAGAAATAAGACGATATTTCAAAAACCTCAATACACATCAAACACAATATGGTACTTCCACAAATGACCCTAAAATATCAAACTCTTCTATTGCAACTAGATGCACGATAACTACAAAAGGATGAGAATGTAATAAAAAATTCATATTAATATATCTCCCGTTGATCTTAATAAAAAATTAAAATTAATAATATATTATAAAAGGTACACTAGTACTTATTTGATTGTCCATAATAACTCCTCCCCACCAACTGATGTGTAACGTAAAACCAACATTATATATAAATTCAAATGCCCCTTGGAAGAATGTATTATTCCGACAAAAAGAAACAAATACAAATATATATGTTGGATTTAAAACAGCCACATGAACTAGACGTCTTACGTTACATTTATCCGAATATTCATCAATTTGTAGACATCTACAAAAATATTCCTGACTACATTCACAATATTTAAAAATATTGATCGATAATACAACAATTCTACACCAATTTGAATGGGCATGCCTCTTCATCCTACAGCACGAATCTATCCTGGGCCCGACGCTCTTCCTTATTTTCATCAACGACCTCCCAGATGAGATCAAGGGCCACGTAGGTATCTACGCAGATGACACCACAATATACTCCCACACCAGTAAGAAACCTGTCGTAGCGGATAGACATAATCTCGCTACTGACCTTGGACTGGATCTACACTCTGTGGTGAATTGGGGCAAGAAGTGGCTTGTCAACTTCATTGCGTCTAAGACCAAGCTGTTGCCTTTCAACCAACACAGGTAATCTCTCCTACCTCCCATAAGCATGGACCAAGCGATTCTCCCTGAGAGTAATACACTGAGCCTCCTCGGCCCTACCCTGTCCTCAGACCTCAAATGGAACCACTATATTGAATCCATAGCTAAATATACTGCTAAGAAGATTGGGTCACTATGTCGATTCAGGATGTTTTTTCCGCCTGAATCCATCCTGCATATATACAAGTCAACCATCCATCCGTGCATGGAGTACTGCTGCCATTTATGGTCAGGTGCCCCTGCCGTTCTCCTCAGTGTTCTCGACAGGCTCCAAAGGAGAGTCTGTAATGTGATAGGTACTGATCTGGCAGCTCGACTGCAGCCACTTCCCCACCGACGAAATGTGGCCTCCCTTTGTCTGTTCTATAAATAATTTCATGGCTTCTGCTCGGACGAACTTAAGTCACTGGTGCCCCCTCAACAGGTGTTTACTTGTGCAACCAGACTGGCAACTGGGTTCCACCCATTCACAGTTAGGTTAGCCAAATGCAGACGACAATTCTACTCCTTCACCTTCTTCTCTCGCACTTCCCGCCTGTGGAACTCGCTCCCATATTCTTGCTTTCCTGATGGCTACAACCTTCAGAAATTTAAATGCAATGTCAATACTCATCTATTAACCACTGGACTCTAGTTTTTTCCCCACCCCGTATATTCTTCCCTTTCTCTCCACCTATGTATCTGTCATCACACCTGCATTCTCATCTTTCTATTGCTCCTTTCTAACTGGTTTGTACTCCTCACTCTCTTCTAATTAATCTTTTTACAGTTATGAAGCCCTCCGCTCAACAGTGGCATTTCCATCTCGTTCGGGGTGAAATGATTAAAACAAAAAAAAGAAAACAACAAAAGCAACCGACAGATTCTCGAAACAATATTCATTAAAACATTCGAGCCGTCAATTAATAGAATCGGCTATGAATGATGTAGTAATGTTCTTAAATATTTTTGTAAAAAGAACTTTTTTTTAATACTTTGACACGTCCATGACCATGACATTAAAACATGTAAAAAAACATTTTGGATAATTTTCACGTTCTAATGAACACTAGCAATTTGTCAACCGTTATATTTAACTTTTAGCAACACAGTTTTCCGGTTACATTTGTTACCATAACTCACATCACTGAAGATGATCTCGGAAAGAGGTTGAAAGTACTTGGGTATCTTAAGAAATGAATGAAAATAACATCTTTCAACGTTACAGGTTATTTTTGACATTTTTTCGTTGTAATACGCGAAAACTTATACGTGTGTATGAACGGATTTTAATAAAAATAAGCAAACATAGTGAGTGCAATTTATTTAATCTGACATATTAAACGAAAATGTGTTGCCTGAATACACAAATATATATATAGGTAAATTCAGATAAAACTTAAAGGGGAAATAACCATTTTCAACATCTCATTTTAGAACATGCACTCTCAACCCAATTTAAACAAAAACGAGGAAAAAGTTCAGTGGTCTCTCTAGTAAAGGAAGGGTTTGGAGTATTGGTTTTTATAGGTTTAAGCTAGCGGAATTCTCGTAGTCATTTTGTCTTTGGTTGTGGTGGTTATATGGCTTGATCCTTTCGTTAGTAGTGGTAGGTACGGAGGATTTAACTGTTTAGCTAATTTTCATTAAAAAAAAACCTTATTCTGAATAAGTGAAAGAATAGGATAATTATTGTAATTCCTATTTCTATAATGACGCATACTAATGATCTCCCTTCGTTTATTTAAGAGTATAGTCTGGTATTGAACTTTGTTTTAATTTTTGTTTTGTCAAACTTAGATTACATCTGTCTCTTTAGCATTTAAGGATAAAGAAAGCTTCTCTGAGAAATTACGTTTCGTTGTCTAAAAATCTTTGTTAGAGGACGAAACGCTTCAGCTAAGATAAATTTATTTTATCTTTATTCATATTGTTCTTTTACAAATTCTTTTTTGTCTGAAATTTTTAAGCACTGACACGTACACAGAGAGACACTCGCAGGCACACACAGACACTGCCAATTCCACAGCCACACATTCATTCCCGTTAGTAGCTTGGATAGAGTATAGAATACTGTGCTAACACTGATGAAATAAGGAGTAAGATTTTCACATGATCTAAAATAAACAAGCTGCATAACTTTGTTACACTTTTAATTTTTATTATTTACGGGTGCATGTTTCTAAACACACACACACACACACATATATATATATATATATATATATATATGAACAAATCAGTCAGTTAAGTGCCATACGTGATACACGCTTGGGCGATCATGTCTCCAAAGAAACATGACTGACTGGGCAGAAGATTATCACGCAGTAGGTTGCCATTGCTTTCTGCGGTAGACTGGTTGCCGACCAAGGCTATAGAACACAATCTGTCCTGCGATTTAACCCATAACTGGAAGGAAGAGACGGATTAATATCTTTCCTAAGTGTATTTTTGCGTAAGTGAATACAATAGATTCATATGAACAAATATGTATTTTAAAACACGCATTGTTGCTAACTCACACTTTATATCAATAAACTTCAATGAACCAATTTGTGTATCTTACTATCATTTCAACATATCTATCATAGTAGTTTATGGACCAACAACCCTAAGCACTGAGGAAGAAATAAGATCATTCTGCTCCTTACTGGATAATGCCAAGTTCAGTGCAAAAGCCAAGAAATTAGAATCATAATGGGTGACTTGAATGTCGAGGTAGATAAAGAGAGGGAAGGAGAGACGAACGACAACTTCGGATTAGGAATCCGCAACGAACGAGGAGAAAATTGAGTCCAATGGTGCAAATCAAATGACCAAGTAATAACTAACACCGGGTTTCCAGAACACCATCGACGTCTATGAACGTGGAGAAGTCCAAGAGGCGACACGAAAAACCAAATAGACTACATAATCATGAACAGGAGATTCAGAAATGCAGTAGTTCAATGCAAAACATATCCAGGCACCGACTGTTGAAACGACCAAGTCCAAGTCATTTTTAAACTAAAGGTGAAACTCTAGAGAATGAAGAACCCTAGTTCAGCATCACAACTGGAATACAACACGCTCGTGAATGATCTCAACCTGCAGAAAGAATACACTACCAGCGTGAAAAACAAATACGAAGAACGAACTGGAAAAAGATACACGAATTGGGACTCACTAAAGAAAGCGCTAGTGACATCAGCAAACAACATTGTTCGAAAGGAAATCAGAAGAAAAAAAAGGTGGATGACCGAAGAAATTCTCGACATGATGCAAAGAAGACAGAAAATGATGCCAAAACATGGAATGGAATACAGGAAACTACACAAGGAAATAAGGAGAAAATAGAGACAGGCTAAAGAGGAATGGCTCACCAACAAATGTGCACAAGTAGAGATAGTGAGCAAGACTAATGAATCAGACATGCATAAACAAATAAGAGAAATGACAAGTCAAAATACCTGCTCCTCAACGGGATGTATAAAAGACAAGGATGGAACGAGAATACTGGAGAGAAAGGAAATACTTAAGCAATGGGAAGAATATATAATATATCTTTCCCACGACAAGAGAGACCAACCGATAATACACAAAGATGAGGACAGACCGGAAATATTAAAGTCCGAAGTGGAAACTGCAATGGCCAAACAGTATAGAAACAAAGCAGCTGGTCCAGACGGCCTTGTAATAGAGCTGCTTTTAGCTCTAGAAGAATTCGGCATAGAGAAAATTACAGAAATAATTACAAAACTGATCGTCCGAATTTCTGATGAATAGAGCGAGAAGCAGAATAAGGCAGAGATCGGACTTCATCACAGACACTGGAACAAAGGACGCCATATTTATGATTAGGATGCTCTCCGAACGGGTAATACAAATGAAGAAAAACTTGTATCTATGTTTTAATAATTATGCAAAAGCCTTCGACAAAATAGCCCACCAAGAATTGGTGGAGATGCTCAGCAGCTTTGACTGATTGCAGACACAGAAAGAAAACAACAAGACCTCCTACAGAAAGTAGCTAAAAGGAGTGACAAAAAAGGACTACAAATAAACTGCAAGAAAACCGAATGCATTGTCACCAGAAAAAAAGAGAAGCCCAAAATTCCAAATACAGTTGGGAGATACTAAAATCAAGCAGGTACAAAAACTTAAATACATGGAAAGTTTTCTAACAGAAGACGGACAGTTCGACACAGAGTTCCGACGGTGAATTGGCATGACGAAGGAAGTATTCCAGAAGTTGAGTGAAGTGTTATGAGACAGGAAACTTTCACTTGAAACAAAGAAGAGAGTACTGGATTGCTATGTGATGTCAATTCTTCCATATAGCAGTGAATGCTGGACAAAATCATTAAAAATGAAGGAAAATCTTGAAGCAACTGAAATGTGATTCTACAGAAGGATGCTGCAGATATCATGGAACGAACATGTGATAAATGATGTGGTTTTGGAAAGAATGGAAAAGAAAAGGAAATTAATATTGAGCATCGGGAAGAGACAACTAATGTATCTGGGACTGAATGCAATAAAGAAAAAAGAGCTGAGAGAACCTGATACTAACAGGCCAGATAGATGGAAAAAGGGACAGAGGAAATCAGCGGATAACATATTTAAAGGGCCTCAGCAGGTGGATGATAAAACGGGGGTGCATGATGTTACAGGGGAAAGCCTGCTAAGAACCACCAGGGATAGGGAGACGTGGAAGATCATGATCGCTTACGTCCTGAAAGGACACGACACATAGAAAAAGAAGACCTTTCCACTTAGATAAATATTACTATTCAATTAATAAAATTCATGCATATTATTACTTATATAAATGAATAAGGTTAATTTGCGAACATTGCCATCAGACTTTCTTGAATAAATCAGCTCATTAATGATCAATCCGATAAATCCCTTATAGCTACTGAATGTTTCCTTATAAGAAAGCAGCTGATGATGCCATTACCTTAAGCAAAGCACTGAATAGAGTAAAATTGCGGAGCAAAAATTGTATGGTATGCAGTCACTAGCTAACTGTTTCCAGGTATAATCGTCTAGGCGGGTGGCTAGATAATTTCTGTTGCACACGCATATTTGTATTCCTTCAACATCTACAAATCCAATTGTGGTCTATACTGCAGTTATGCTAAGCTGTTCTTAGTTTTAGCTTTCGGGAAATAGCACATGTGGTAAGATCAGAAGTTGAACAAGACTAATGCGCTGGAATAATCGGACACATCTGTGCAGACAGATTTCCTGCACCATGCTTTGGCTAAACAGTGATATAATATATAACTTTTCAACAGTGGGTCACACTGTGATAATTTTCTCTAGGCGATATAATTAAGAAGTTAGGGTCTCAACAAACTGACCAGGGAGATATCCAATTCCTGTTTACTTAGGACGCTAACGTTCTAGCCACCCAGTCACAAGTCCATAATAGAACTATGTCTAAACCTCAAATATTCCAGATTTTTTTTAATGGAAGTGTAGTATTAATGAAAGTTCTACACATATTTGTTTTTGCTATACTAAGAATAAATGCCTGAATATAATAAAGGCGTAGTGTTCTGGCGTAGAACATATCTGTAAATTAGTTAAAGTGGCTTGTAACTACCTACCTACTTTCATGCCTTTTGACGTAATTAAAATGAGCAAATAATGATAACTGCAAAGATATTCTCTACAGTTATATGAAATATAATTACTTTTTCAAAACATTTGAGAGTATTAAATTTAATCGATATATTGCTTTTGCTAGAAGTAAAACTTTGAGCTATCGATTTTACAACTTTTTTCAGAAACACAGTCTATAAGAAAAAATCCAAAAAGAAAATAAAAACTAATTTATCTGAGGCGATTTTAAGTAATTTTTATTAAATAGCTTTAACAGATCATTAAATATTGAACCACTGGGACGCTCACATATGTGACTGTAATAAGGTAAATTAAATATTAAAAATTATATAACCAAATCAGCTGCTAATTAGTGTCTGTCTAAAATCTTTTAGGAAAAATAATTAATAAAAAATATGTGTTACGATTACATTATATAAACACACTCGACACAGACAGACAGACAGACACACATATATATATATATATATATATATATATATATATACACACATATATATACACACACAAACATATATACACACACACACAATATATATATATATATATATATATATATATATATATATGCTTAACATGAAAAACATCCTGGTTGATATTTAAATATATATATGTAGAAGAGTTATACTTTTTGATGTTTTTCTGGTTCATTTGGAAACTGTTAAATATCAAGGTTGTATAGAATAAAAGAAACAATCCCGAATTCAGAAACAAAGTATGAAAAAAATAAAAAAAGAGGAACTTAAAAATCAGAAACTGACAAGAGTGAAACTGGGCGATAAAAAAACGTTTCTATATAGAAATACCATATATACACAAAAATATGTTCATATGAACTAGAAAAACTGCTTGGGATTTAGAACAATATTTTTTAACAATGTGTAGGCCTCTCGCGAAAATGACATGGCGTAAACAATACGCTCGTATCTGTCTGTCTGAAATTTTCTTTTTTTATATGAAGAATGTTTTTGAGATTTTTGTGGATCCATGAAAAAACATCTACGCAAATTTGATAAGAATTCCTTTAATATGCTTTATTAAAATCAGTATTTAAATGTATTTCCATTCTAATAATACCTAACTAATTGCTGTTTACACACGTGCACAAACACACACACGAACATGTACACATATAGCCTGTGTATTTAGGAAGGGAATATTCCTTAAAGGAAATATTATTAAAGACTACAGTAATTTCTGTATCTCATCAGTTTCTCCAAATTACGAATGATCCAAGGAGGAAATTCTTTCAGAAATTATCTGAAGTTTATTTAAAAAAATATACTACAACCTTTCGTTGGTTGATTTTTTAGCGGCGTATTAAACTTCATGGGTTATTTAATGCCAAAATCTAAGTAATATGAAAGCAATTTTATGGCTTCAAATAAACATTTTGAACCCAACTGTATGTCTTCAGCTACAGATGAAATGTTTTGTAGGTCATTATTTTATATAAAAAATATATTGCTGGTATTTTTACTATAAAAGTGTATTTTTTCATGGCATTTTGTTTGGCGTTCATTATTTGCCCATGACTAGGAGTCTAGCAGGTACTACCACTCCTTGGCTGGGAACAACAGCAATTAAAATGTAGTTTCACGCTCCTAAAAACCTACAATTTTCTGATCAGAAGGCTTTCTGCCGGATCTAGTCTATCGCAATACCTAGAACTGTTCAAGCTTCCAATTTCTTACATCATCTTGTTTGGTAGACAAATGCTGAGTGTTGTCACGGAGGCAAAGAGTGTTGTAACGTGGCAAGTTTGGTGTGTGTTCTTTTATCGTTTTTGTATTTATATGTTTTAAAATTTACAGCTCTTAAATTATAACTGTTTTATTTACAAATATTTGTTTTTGTAACATAAGTATTGCTTCTGGGATCATACGTCGTTTTTACTATTTGATTTTGCTATGATTTTGTTGCTTAATAACGTCTTGTCAGATGACACTATGGTTCAGTTGGTGGAAAACGAGTCTGTAAGAGTATGATTTTGGTTTATTCTACGTTATACGGTTTGTTTGTTTGTTTGTTTTGTTTTTTATTTACTGATACATAATCTACGAGTGTGCAAGTATATTCTTAAGCAACGTTGTATATATATATATATATATATATATATATATATATATATATATATATATATATATATATATATATATAATTTCAGGATATATTATTTTTAATAATTAAATTGCTCGTCTAGAATTTTTGTAAAAAATAAGGAATCTGATGTATTAATTTTATTGGTTGGTTTTATACATCTATGTATGATTGATGTTTTGTAATTGTGACACAGAAGTTGCAATTCAAAAGCACCGGTTTGAATTTCCCAGGTTTTAGTAACAATAATTGTGATTATTTGAACTACATGAGCTTAATAATAAACAAATAAACACGTTATATGGTAATTAAAAAACACCTTACATTGTGAAAAGTCCTTCATTTCAGTTAATATTAATGAAAACAAAAAGGCAATATTACAAGCACGAAACAGTTATATTAGAGTACATGCGATAGACTAGAAAGAAAGTATTTCTAATAAGATAATATTGTTAATATAAAATGATAATTAAGAAACAATGTTTATGTTTCAAAATATTGTCCAATATTTATTTTTGAACCCGAGTAAAAGTAAAACAATCTTAATGTTGTATTTCAAGAAAAAAAATCGCCCTTTTTTCCTTGAATAATTTTCCTCTACTTCATTTGATCATGCTAGGTTGTAAAATTAGTGAAAGTGAGAAAAAACAGAGGAATTAATACGATTAAGGTAACGAAAAACACTTACCTGGAAAAAATATCCGGGAACTTAATCTTATGAAAAACGGCCGGCGATTAAAATAAAATATAAAATATTAATAAAATCGAGAGGAATTGTTATACTAATAAATAAAAAAATTACCTAAAAAAATACAAGCACAGAAATAATAGGAAAAAGGAAAAAATATTATGTGTGTAAAAAAGCAAGATTTTTATTTAAACAACAATGTAAGATTTGTGTCTCGTTTCATTTCCATTCCGTAACCTTCTAAAATGGTGCAAAGCAGAATTCACTATAATTCACTATAATTCTATATATTGTTATAATAACTTTTAGAGAAGAAATTTCAGCGTCATTATATTATCTAACCACCATCAATATTTATTATAAAGATCCCCTTCTGAAATGGTTGATAAAATCAACCATTGATAATCAACCTTTGATAAATCAAAGGTGAAATATTTCTCTTCTTTGGGATTCTAATCAAACACTGGTATCCTAGGGAAAATAGATTCATGCCTTTCCTAAGGGCAATTAGATAAAATGAACAAAAATTCACTTTGCCAAATTGGGAAACTTGAAGATTCGATTTTGTTCTTTTAGTCGTTAATTCATTTGCAAGATCGAATGCATAGCTGTAAGCTGTTCTTTCACTAATAAATCGACCATTCAAGAAGTCAGCCTGAAAAAGCAATCGCTATAAAAAAGACATAAAAGCTGACAAGAGTAATTGGTGAAATTAAAGAAATGGCTTTAATGAGAGGAACATCCTCGTCGTGTCTACTCCATTTTTATTTGTTCTTCATCGGGAAATAAACAAATAACGCTACTAGATTCTATTTTTTAAATAAACCAATGTATATTTGACTGTATTACTCAAGTGTGTATCTGTGTAAAAGCTATGTTGTGATGTTCTAACACGCACATTCGATAAAACGCGCCACAAATACCCGAGAATAAATGACTTCTGTTATACCGATGTCCTCCCTATTTCCTGTGTTGGTCTTAAACACTTGACAAAATTATTGCAATTTATGAAACAATTACCCACCATTCCGGACGCATCATCGTAACATATTAACTGTCATTTACAGACCACTATAAATATGATGTGATAACAACATATTTATAGTGGTCTATATTTGAGACATATATACGGCCTAAGATGCCTGAGATGCTACTAAAATATCTGTCTATAAAATGAAAATAAAAAGATTTTCACGAAGATACTAAAAAGGAAAAGCTGATTTAAAAAAAGATTTCATTGAATGAAAAGTGTAGGGTGGCGGAAAAGAAGAGATTGCATAAATGATAAGGAAAGGAGAAAGATGGAAAATATAATGAAACTCGTAAAGGAAAAAAGGATGAGCAATTAAACTGAAAGGAAAAAGTAAAAAAAAGAGAGAAAAAATAAGTGGTGCTAGAAAGAAAAGGAGTAACTATAAACAACTGGAAAAAGAAAGAATGCATGAAAGAAAGAAAGAAATGAAGAAAAAAGAAGAAATAAAGAGAAAGCAGAAATTAATAAAAATGGAAGGAATGTAATCAGAAAGAATGAAAATTTAAAGCAAATGAAATAAAGAAAGTAAGAAGAAATAAAGAAAAGAAAAAACTGGAAGCGACTAAAAAAGAAAGAAAAAATTAACAACAGGAAACAAGAGAAAAAAGAAAGTCAGTCAGAAAAGAAAGAAAATTCGAAGCAATGAAAATAAATAAATTAAGACAGAAAGGAAAGAAAAATAGAGAAAAGAAACTGAAATCAACTGAAATAAAGGATAAGAAAACCGGAAGAAATAAAAGGACAATGGTTAGAAACACTTAAAATTATGAAAAATAGAACAGGAATTGTAATAAATAAGTAAAAAATAATGGATAAAGAATAAGAGATATTTTGAAATAAAAAAAGAAACATCAAACATTGAAAAAAAAAGAAAGAAAATATTAATAATAAGAAAAGAAAGAACAACAGAAAGAAAGAAAAATCATAGGAAAGAACGAAAGCTATTTATGGTAGTAAAATGTTAAATGGAGCCGAAAGTGAGTAACACAGAAAATGGTGTTGGAATTGAAGGAAAAAGAAATCAACACTGAGATTAAATCGAATGCAGACGTAAGGCGAAAAAGTTAAAGGTCATGAATACCGTACCAAAGTGGACATCGGTCCATGAAAGAAATAGAAAAAATACCACAAATGTTGAGAATGTAAGCAAACTTGCAACTGATCCAGCTTTCAATATAGCAGACCTGTATGCCTTCGCGTCATTGAATAACCTTTGGCAACAATTGCTTTGGCAAGAGACAAAGTTTAAAGTTTGCGTAATCTAGAATAAGTCACAAGAGAATTTATTGCTAACCGCTAAAGGAAATATCTGGTTTATTTTTGTGTGTTTTATATTTAGATACACTTTCACACAAACACACATTCATAAACGGATGTTGGCAGAAAATAAAAAACACCTGTGATGCAGATTTTATTTCCAACCGCTAACACATGTATTAATTATAAAAATAAAACTGCAAGTAACAAAGACATAAAAACAAAAGAGAACTTACGCTAAGATCAAACATGGTAAGATCTCTGTGTACATGTTCTCGGTATATGTTCTCATAAAATGTCCAAAGTTTTTGGTTACGTTGTAAACTTGGTGTAGTTCATCCAATCTGCTTGAGATTTAGACAGTGACGTGTTCCTTGAAAAGTTTCAATAGGATAGAACAAGCAAATATCGTTCTACAGAAACCTATATTTACTCATTTTATTCAATTAAACCCGTTTTATGCTAAGTTGGTCTATGGGCCTTCGAAAGGGTGGGTGGTAATTTGCATAATGTGCATCTAAGTTGCTTTGATGATTATAGGATTGCACAAATAAACAATTCTCTATCTGTAGACAATATTCTCAATGATCCAGTAGTACAGATTCATAATAGTGTAATGTGATGTGGATCCTGGTGAAATACAGTGTTGAAATGACTAGATGTAACCGTAAATCCTATGTTAACTATTTCTTTACACGCACTTCCCACTTGCGAACTTCGTTCCAGCATTTTTCGTTTCAGAAAACACTGATATTGAAAAATTTAAAAGCAACCTCAGATTTTGTCGACTTATATCAAGTTGCTTTACTGATTTCTCTCGTTTCCTCGTTTTCTCATACCTGTTTAAACTAATTACCTACTTACGCTTTAGTGGCTTGCTTTGCTTGGGGTTAAATGATTAAAATAGGTATTGCACAGTCTTCAGTGACAGTTGGCATAGATCGGAAATGTCAGCAAGCTGAGAGTTTGATACATGAAGATGGAAGACACCATGTCTCAGGCATCCGTAACGCCCAACCCTGTGCTGTGTACGGTCAGAAATGGCACGAAAGATGCAACGAAGTTATCTGAAGTTTTGCATTCATGCCATGTTAACTTTATGTACGTGGTAGAATTGTGTAGCGATCTATTATTGCATGTATCCATCTGCAAAAGAGAGACCAAACTACTAGCATGCATTATGGCGCGGGCTGCCTTCAAATTATCATTCTTGCTTGCAATTGGTACATGTATAAAAAGGGTTGAACAAGACTAAGCTGTCCAACTTGATTTACTGTGATGTCTACAAGAGAAAGCCATGGGAAATTGCACTAGGAAAACAATTGCTCCATGAATTAATAGATCAAATACGATGTGCAGAACGCTAAATGTGGCATAATGGAACAGCCTTGAACCTCACTTTTCTCACAGGATTAACTAACTTCATACCCATTTATTTTACTAACATATTGAGTAGGTCATTGCTTCTCAAACTATCTGATGTGGCTGACCGGTAGTCTTTTTTTTCAATGTTCCAGGGGCCGACAAACAAAGCAAAGATGGTGTGGAGACTGTTAACCCCGGATTTGTTTTTTGAGATATGTACTATTTCAGTTGAATTCATTGCACTCACTTACGCGCAAATACCATTGGGAAAGGTATTAATCCGTCTCTTCCTTCCAGTTATGGGCTAAATAACAGGACAGATTGGGTTCTATAGTGTTGGCTGGCAACCAGTCTACCGCAGAAAGCAATGGCAACCTACTGCGGGATAATCTTCTGCCCAGTCAGTCACGTCTCTTTCGAGACATGATCGCCCAAGCGTGTATCACGTATGGCACTTAACTGACTGACTGACTATTTCAGGGACATTTTGAAACTATCTGTAATAAACATGAGAGAATGATATCTTGTTCATTCCAAGAGTCGTCATCGTTGACGTAACAAGTATTCCCAGTGTGCAATTGACCGGTACCATATTTGTGCAATATTATTCATGGCCACTAGTTTCGAGGGTATATATTTTTAAAAATCCAGAAAAAATATTTAAAAAATATTTTCACCTTCAACAATTTGTTTTGATTTGTGGATATATGAATGGTACAAATTTTGATGCGTATTCAGTTCACTGTTTTGCTGTTCATTATATCGCATTCGTTAGTAGCCATAATAATGTAAAACTAAAATGAAAATTTAAAAAAAAAAAAAACGAAAACGAGTAAAATATTCTGGCAGTCTCTGGGTGGCATAGAGTATAATATTGTTTCCTTCTTTTCTGGAAAATCTTCGCGTACCGGCAGCCGATGTCTCGCGTACCGGCGACGGTACGCGTACCACACTTTGCGTACCACTGGAGTAGGTAATCCCAGTCTTTACTGCCATTTAGCACTTACATATTCTTGGGTGAATATCACTAATTCAATTAAACTCATTTACTATATTTTTACACCATTTTCCATTTAATTTATAAACTAAGACATTAAAATTAACTATTACTGCATTTAAATTAAATAATGTTGCATTCAAATAATAAAAACAAGATATTCAATTTAAAAAATAATGAATTCAATTTAAATAAGTATTTTTAGTTCACTATTTCTAATTAAATTATGCAATTATTAAGTTAGTACCACAGATAGTGCCACAGTACATGTTTGCTTCTCTTGGTGTTCATCTGAACTCCTCTTTTTTTGGCATTTGATAATTAGATTTAGAAGATGAATTTGATGCCATTTTTTATCGACAAAAAATATTGTAGTGTTTAAAATCGAATAGCTTGCAATTTAATTTTAATGAAATAATTCTTCATTTGAATTTATTAGTTTTTAAATTGAATAACTTGTTTTTTAATTCGAATGCAGCAATATATAATCTGAATACGTTAGTTATTGAATTGAATGGCATATGGTGTATTTCTGAACCGTTAGATATTACAGTACGGCACACACATACGCGAGGCATACATATATATATATATATGTATGTATGTATGTATGTATGTATGTATGTACATATATATTTGCACATATACGTGGGCTGATCTGTGTACCCATCCTTCTCTTGCCCTTTCTCTTACACCCCCTATAACTGGTTCGTCTTTCTCTTCACTCTTCTCCTGTCTAAACCTTTACTCATATGTAGCCACGTGCACATCAGTTGCGGTACCGCCTTGCTTGGGGTGAAATGATTAATATATATACGCGGA
The DNA here is from genome assembly GCA_037127315.1 of Ascarosepion bandense. Classification (NCBI taxonomy): domain Eukaryota; kingdom Metazoa; phylum Mollusca; class Cephalopoda; order Sepiida; family Sepiidae; genus Ascarosepion; species Ascarosepion bandense. The sequence goes on from JBBBDQ010001209.1 coordinate 87,576, forward strand.
TGACTAATGTATATATATATATATATATATATATATATATATATATATATATATATTCTGCAGATTATAAAGTTTTCTAAAAATAAAGTACTGCTGAACGACACAAATGATTTGACACTATCGTGTAAACACCGTAAATATTTCTCTTTAATATTTAATTAATTATAATGTCAATTGATAATACATGCCTTAATATCACTTAAAAAGTATTTTATTAAAATTAATGCCCGACACAATTCATTTTGTTTTTCAATACTCCTGTACACCTTAGCATCCCATAATTACTTTACATAATTACCCTAATTTTAACCCAAATAATTCATTCCCTTTAAAAATAAAGTAGTGTAAAATATTATTCTAAAAAATTTAAAATCTTATTGTCAAAAATTGTTGTCTACACATTTGAATAATGTATGTTGCTAGTATGTATCTTCCCCAGTCAAAATAAAGAAGTCATATTATGACATAAAGCAACAAGGTCCTCCACACGACCTAAATGTTCAATTCTATAAATCAAACTAATTCTTATTTTCGATTGCGCAAAACTGACACACCCGAACCATATTCTTTAACTTTATCTAACCTCTCCTCTTTATCTTCCTGAATAACCATGAATTCCACGTGTATTTTCTAAAATAAATCGTTTTAACATTTGTTTTTAAAAAATCATCTGAAAAAGAACAATATTGTTCGGAATTATGAAAAGTTTAGCGTAGTGATATAAAGCTTTTATAAAGCATTGTTATAACCAAATTACAATATTAAGCTCTACTCTGTGCTGAGCACTTTTTAAAAATGTAAATGATGGTCAATATGGTTTTCATATATCTGATCTTTCACTTTCCTATAATTATATATATATATATATATATATATATATATATATATATATATATATATATGTAAGTGGACACTGAGTTTGAGGACTAGACCTAGATCCGACATATATATATATATATATATATGTGTGTGTGTGTGTGTGTGTGTGTGTGTGTGTGTGTGTGTGTGTGTGTGTGTGTGATCTGCAGAGCAGTTAATCTAGTTACATATAGATAGATTGTCCATTACCTAAAGTACTGTTTGGAAAGTTTTTCTTGTTTTGTGTGCGAAGTAAAATCAGGGATTGGATATTCTCAAAATGTGTTCGTTTTATCCTTTTTAAGAATTTAATCTACAAGTAAGAAATAAAAAAATAAGTGGCCTTTCAAATTAGCTTATGCTCTCTATTGGGATCTTATTTGAAATATGTCGGATGCAAATTGTTTCGACAGTTCCTCGTAAATAATTTTCTAGAAAATCCTTATCCCGAAAAGACATTGTATAAAACCTTAAAGGATGTCGATTAAAGCAACTTGATACATTGGATATGTTGTATGAAAAATAGAGAAAGGCTTTGATCAAACAGCAGATGCATTTTGCCAATTTAAGGCTTTGTCAGATTCAATATGAAAGAGATAAAAGCATGTATGTGTGTAGTCATTGATGTTTAAATAAAATATGGAAAAACTAACTTTTGCTCTAAACTGTTGTTATCCTTGAAAAAACTACGAAATATTGGATTTCAAATAAGTCCTTAATATATTTTTCGTTCAAGTCAAAGGATTTTAAATCATCTCAGAAAAAAGAGGAAATATGTGATCAAACTTATGGTGCATGTTGCCAATTCAAGGCTTCATCAGATTCAAAACAAAATAGACAATAGCATGTATGTGTGCATTCGTGAATGTTTAGATAAATATTAAACTTATTATTTTACCACAAGCAGGCTTTTCCCTTACAAATAAAATGAAAGAAGTCACTTTTAAGCAAATTGCTAAAGTATTTCTGAGTTCACGTCAAAAGTTTTTAAATCTTCTGAAAGAAAGAGATGTAATATTTGAGCAAACATGACGCATGTATTTTTATGCAACATTTTAAAACTTTGTCAAAATTTTAATATCCGATTTAAATTAAGTTACAAACTTTATTACTTTTAAGTATTGTTGTCAAATGCAAAGAAGAAGGACACAGAATCGAATCCTAGCAGGGGAAACTTTTTGCATTATTACAATTTTTGAACATTGAGGACTTTAGACGAAATAAATCACCTTTTATAATAAAAAAAGCGTTTATATTTTATTTACTAAAAATAAAGATTGAAACATTAAAAAGATGTCAGAATAAAAATTAATTATTCTTATTTTCATTTTTATACACACACACACACACACACACACACACACACACATATATTTATATATATATATATATATATGATTGTATATTTATATATTAAAACCTTAAATAAGTTCTCGCTGATTATTTTATGAAAGTTAATGTTATATTTACAAAACCTAGTATAAATAACTACTACTGAAATAATTGTCCTTCGTTAGCCTTTACTTTTTCTATTCTTCCGGCAGTATTTGAATTCCACGTGGGTAAAACGACGTGTCTTTTAAGGCTAACCACGAGTCGATCCATTTTTGGTCATCTTCTTGAGAATTCCCAGCCAGGCCATGTACCATCAATAGGGATAAGTAATACTCGAACGGGGCAATGTGTGGAGAACACGGCGGGCGAGATAAAATTTTCTATTTAAGCATTTCTAAATAAGTTTTCACCCATTTTGCAACATGTAGCCTAGTGTTGACATGTTGTAAATTCATTTTGTAGTGTCTCTGTCAGTAAAACAGCCGTTTTTCTTCAATGCTCGGTTTAAATGCATCAGTTGTAGTCGTCAGCAAAATCCTGTGATGGTTTCATTCGAGTTTAGGACCGCAAAATAAACTACCCACAGGTGATCCCACAAATGCAGGCAAGAAGTTTCGGGCCATGTATATTCGGCTTTAGCGCCAATGTTGATGCATATTATTTTACAACCTTCTAAGATTACGGTGATCGTAGTGTACCCACTTTTCATCGCCGGTGAGGATGCGATTCAAAATAAATCTTTTCTACCACTGAGAAAGCTGTTTATTCGTGAGAAGATGCCGTTCGATGGCTCCCAGCTTCCTCTCACCCGACACCCAATATTATTGCTTTTCAATCATTCCTAATGTTTTGAAAAGTTTTGAATTCGAGTTGGATAACGAATTATTAAAGATTCTTGATATTGATGACTTTATGACAAAAAATTGCTTGCTCAATATACCTTTCTACAAATAAAGTACCAGAAAATAAGCAATTTTGCACAACACATCATCACAATTTAAAGCAAAATACACACATACACACGTACACACACAGATAGATAGATAGATAGATAGATAGATAGATAGATAGATAGATAGATAGGAATATATTGAGATAAATAGATAGATAGATAGATAGATATATAGATAGGAATATATTGAGATAGATAGATAGATAGATAGATAGAAACAAATTGTATTAGATAGATAGATAGATAGATAGATAGATAGATAGATAGATAGATAGATAGATAGATAGATAGATAGAGCAAATATTGAAGCTGAATGAAAATTCCAAATATAAGCCGTCATCTGCTAATCCTTCTGGAAGTGTGCAGGCCTGTAAAAAAACAAAACAAAAAAAACCCGAAATTCATATAATATATTCACCTGTTGTCCGGGCTTTTAACGATAGGTATTTGAATAAGAAATCAACTTTAGTCAAGCTTACAGAATGTTCTTAGATGTGGATTACTTAAAGGATAGCGGCACATAAAATGGAATCTTCAAATCAGATTCAATTATAAACTGATATTTCTTCATCTGTCTATAGGTAAAGGTCATGTTCTCTTAAATTTGTGTAACAACCAGTAAAGTAAGTAAGCAATCTAGAGAAAACAATTTCTAACGCTGACACCGTAAAGAAGCTAAGAAGAAAACCATCCTGTTACTTTTCGATATAAAGTAAGACCATATTCATATTTCAAATATTAAACTGTTGTGGATCCCGTAAATGGGAACCGCACAAAACAAAGGAACAACAAGCAGAATTTGAGATAGAAAAATAAGTCTATTAAACGTAAAGAATACAAACTTGAATGCAGGAATACAGTTAGTAAGAAGTATATATAAAAAGTCTGTGAAGTGAAGCCGTACTATGTTTAGTATGTCCATCGCGGAAGCTGACGGGTACCGTGTAATAATATTCTGGTTGAGTGGAGCACAGAGCTACTATGAACTACTACGCTGTATTATCTGTGAAGCCTCGGTAGCTTTCGGAATCGTTTGGCATCTATCGTTATCTCACGTCTTGCTTCTATGGCAGGAGTATATGTATAGACGAGTCTATTATCATGGAAAAGTGGAGAGACCCCACAATTAAAAAGTAATTTTTGAAGAATCATATCAAATCTAAGAAAAAAGTAGTTCTGATAAATAAACATCTTCAGAAATTCTAAAAACAAATTAATGAAGCCAAACAGCATAGTTTATATGTTAAAATGTACTGAAAACATCACTCAACATTAAAACAGAAGAAATGTGTGGAAATAGGGCATATGCCATTATACACACGTATTACAAATTCGGTCTCAAAATCTAAACTCTATCGCTATATCATGGATGATGAAGAGAGCTATAAATAATCTAATTAATAATAGAGCATCATTTAATATTAAGGCTAAAATTTTAAAGTAAAAAAAATCTAAATTTCGTGAAGGAAATCGGGAATCAGAAGCAAATCCCTAAAATGTATATATATATATATGTAATTATTGTATACTAGAAACAAATTTAGTCATTCTAACTGTTTTACATACAGTGATATCTCAGTTTGATCTAATATGGGAAAAGTATTAATGAAAATATTATTATATATACTACCACCGTTCTATGACTGATAACTCCTCAAATCCCAACTGGCCTTCTATGCTGCTAACGGTAGGATATATGTCATCCTGTAACTCTATTTCATAAATCTTCAATTAAAACTTGAATATATGCTGTATTGATCACATTGCCTTTCTCATCTATTAAAAACCAACTTCAAAGCTTAATGTTTAGATCTGTTAAATGTTATCGGGCCCAAATATTGTATTTCAACAATGAAACATCCCAAACCTCTTCATGAGAAAATGAGAACATGAAACATATTTAATCTCGTCCGAGATTAACACGCGTGCATATAAATAAAAGATGCGAAAAGATGGACACTGATCATTGAAACATCACATACCGCATCGTAAAAGATCTACTAGTAGAAAACCGCGTTTCTGCTTTCAATTCAAAGATAAGGAATCCGAATAAAGAAGATTATGCTACAAAATACTTAAAAAATCTCAAGGCAGGTTTTTAATCTCGTTAGATTTAGAGTTTATTATGAATTTCTTGAATGCAGTATAACCTTTTCAGAAATATAGAATCTCTCAATTTGTCAGTTTAGTACAAAAAATGGCTTCAAGTAAGTGAATAATGTTGGTCGTAGCGAGAGCTGTTCTACGAACCTCGAGAATGTCTGCCATATAATAATAAAAAGAATGGTACCAAGTTAAAAAAAGCTACTTTAACTTAAGAGTTTAAAAACCAGCAACAAATGAAATAGATTATGCATATCTATCAAAGTGAATAATAACACCAGCAAGATGATCTCGAACAGCACAACTTAAAGCAAAATGTGAAGAAGCTTCATTCCATCATAGCTATTTTTTTAACTTGGGAAACATGCTTTCCTGAAAACTTGCTTTAATACAAAGGTACTTATAAACAGTCAACAAGTGGGATGGCTGCTCGGTAAAGGAAAAACTTAATGTTTCTTCAGAAGGTAACAATTTATATGTTTGTTATAATTTGATAATTCTGTTTGGTGAGTTTATTTTACCTATCTATCTATCTATCTATCTATCTATCTATCTATCTATCTATCTATCTATCTAGCTAGCTAGCTAGCTCTCTCTCTCTCTCTATATATATATATATAGAAAGAGAGAGAGAGAGAGAGAGAGAGAGAGAGGTCTGAACACAATTTTATGCTGATTTATTTTTATAATATTAGGAGATTGGGTGCCTTTTGGCCAACGCTTCCTCAGGGACCAATCGTTGGCAATGCTCTAATTACATTGGACTAGATAAAGGAGAATTTATAGAGATAAGGCTAGAACACGTTTAGACTTACGATTGATATGAATACGTAAGATTAAGAAAATAAATAAATTATACGATTAAAATGAGTGTGTAAATAAAGAAAAAAGGATAAATGAACCAACAGAAAATAAAAGAGAAAAATGATCGCTCACATATATTCAAATAAATGTTGATATCGCAAAAAGTTTTCCTTGTTTTTGCAAAGTGATGGTTGCAATAATTTAAAGCATAAGGCTTTCAAAATTAATATGATATTTGGATCTGCCTGCGTGCAAAACAGAAAATGTTTCAGTTGCAAACGTGACAAGCATGGTTAATTTTCAAATAGATGTTGTCCAATCGCTAACTAGTGTGCTGATTGTGACACACAAGTATGATTAGGTAAATGTAATCTAACATATTTGGAACATGTTGGCTTATTCTTGATTCCAATATAAGACTCTTACGCCTTATATACATAACTTTACACTGACATGTTGGAACATGTTGGCTTATTCTTGATTCCAATATAAGACTCTTACGCCTTATATACATAACTTTACACTGACATCTGATCTTACAAATGAGTAAACTCGTAAATACATAAAATAAAAAAATAGATAACTTTACAATGAAATTTTGCCAAGACCTATTGAGAAACGAGTCGTGCTATTCACGTTTTTATATGATTAGTCGTTATATTATATATATAAATGGGCATTAAATTGTGTTTGTTCTGAGGTATAAAGTCATTATTCCGACATTTAATATTTGGATACCATGTGATTGATCATCATAAGCAATACAATTCAGCTTTGAATATATTATGTATGCCCAGGTATTTCTAAGGGCAACCCCTTGGTTCCCTTCTCAGTCAACATTTTTGTTGGTTACTATGAGAGCCTTTTGTTTGAGAAGTTTCAAAAATCATATAACCATCAACGTTATACTGATGATAATTCCTCTATGTTTAACAACATAGCTGAAGCAATTCGTTTTTGTGAAGCTTTAAATTCTTTACATTCATCTTTAGTTTTCATGATGAAGCAAGTAGAGAACAATTTTATCTCATTTGATAATATTCATGCGAAGCAATAGAATGGTATTTCTATTACCAGTGTGTTTCGTAAAGATAACTTTTCAGGTCTTTACACCAGTTAGAACATTTTTGTCCCCCATACCAGGAAACTAAATCTGATTAAAACTTCATCAGGCCTTAAAAATGTGTTCCTCATGCAGACTGCAACAGGCGTGGAACTGGATTCTTTCTAATATTGCTAATAATAATTTTCCTACTAATATTGTTGAGTGTAAAGTAGAACGAATGTTAGATATCTTTAGCATGATCCCAAAATTTGACCATAATCTATGTCTCATTTATAGAAAATTACCTTGGCTTGGCAGAAACTGTAAACTTTTAGTGATAGAGTTTCCACTTTCTTTTCAGTCAAATTAACTGTTGTACTTGGCACTCATTCGATTTTCCAATCATTTTCTAAAGACCATCTGTCCTATCATAATAAATGTTTACTAATCTATAGGTTCAGATGTCAGTGCGAAACTGAATATAAGGGTGGAAGAGATTTTGATTGGAATCGAGATTAAGCCAACACGTTTCCAATATGTTAGATTACATTTACGTAATCATATTCGTGTGGCGCAATCAGCAGCCGAGTCAGCGATTGGAAAACAGTTATTAGAAAATGAGTCATGACGTCACGTTTTACGTCAGACTCATTTTCTATTTTGCACGCCGGAAAATTTTATTAATTTTGAAAACCTTATGCCTTAAATTATTGCAACCATCGATTTGTAAAACAAGGACAACCTTTTGCAATGTCTACTTTTATTTGGAGATGTGTAAGCGATCATTTTTTTTTATTCTCTGATGGTTCATTTACCCATTTTTCTTTACTTACGCATTTATTTTAATCTTAAATTTATTTATTTTCTAATTTTACGTATTCATAACAGTTCTAATTTTAAACATGTTCCAGCCTTACCTTATGGGTTTTTCTCCATCTAGTCTGATGTAAGGAGACTTGCGCCAACGATTAATCACTGGGGAGTGAGTTGACCCAAAGGCAGCGTAGGTGCTGATATTATATTAAAAATATATATGCATCAAATTGAGTTTATTCAGATCTGTATTTTTGTTCTGTGGTATCAAGTCACTATTCCGATATATATATATATATATATATATATATATATATATATATATATGTGTGTGTGTGTGTGTGTGTGTGTGTGTGTGTGTGTGTGTGTGCGTTTAATAATATTGTTTTTGCAATTTCAAATATGAATTTACCGAAATTCTTTATCAATCGGCGTTTACACGAGTGGAACAAATATTTATATTTTCAAATCAGCCTGAAAGCTAAATCTTTAATAATTTTGGCAAACTACTAATTTTATCAGCAGAGGTACAGTTTATATTTATCAATTATATATATATATATATATATATATATATATATATATATATAGATAGATAGATAGATAGATAGATAGATAGATAGATAGATATATGTGTGTGAATTGCTTGTGTAAGTTTTACGCGATTATGTTATCATTAAATAATCAGAATCTCAAATATTTCCGTAACAGACATTAGAACGATCATACATTCTCTTGTATAAAACTGAAAAGCAAAGTTTCGTATGTTGATTTATCATGCTGCGACCTTTCCCGCAAAAATCGAAATATTATTACGCTTGTAAATCAGCAAATTGTATCTTAAAATCAAACGACACATATTAGTTTTTAATTTAATTTCTTGCTCAATTCATTTAATTCAATCTTGTTATTTGACACATCAATCTGACATTATGCCATGAGAATTTTTGATAAAAGTTCTGCTAAGAACTTTTATTTAAAAGTTCTAAGGATATTTCAATCTACTCCCGTGTGTCATATCAATCATTAACTCGTACGAGTTCCACTTAAGTTCAAATTCCTATATATTTAAAGCGAAAATAAATCGATTCTTGCACAACGTCATTATTATTTAACCGATTATCGGAAGTTCCTTAATATTTTAATATCACTACGAATTTCAAGAGTACCTGCCTTTTATTTTAATTGCTTTTTTATAATTAGTTTTTGTTATATTTGACTCAATAACTGAGAACTAATGATTACTGAAAGACTTTAAGTAACAGCCGGTGTTGTCTGTCATAACTCTTATTTATCAACGGATTTGATTTTTATTCTCTTTTAGACAAATACGATTGTCCACAGCTGTAGGCATTTCACTCTTTTATCAATTCATTTTTGTAATAATTTATAGCCAATTACTTAACTCACAATTACTTTTATTGTCTTGAACTTGACAACCGGTAATATTAGACAACATCAATACTTATAGTGCGTATTTTAGTCTGTGTGTCTTTCCGGGAAATTAAATAATCAATGTGAGTTCGTGTTATCTTCAGTTTCAAGTGAGAAAAATATTTCACTAGAAATGCCAATGCGAAGCGGCATCATGAGATTCAAAATAATTCTTCATTCCGTTCTGGTAACAAATGTTCTCTGTCGTTTTATCCTTTTATCTACATCTATATTTTTCTTGTTCTTAGGAATGTCATGCGGTATGGAGGCGTCTACAGATACATATTTTAATGTATTCCAGAGATTAAGCACCATTTAATTACATTTAAACTCTATTGCAACGACATTTTCTGAATAATTCATTATTTATCCCGTTTAAGGCCATAAATTTATAACTACGCCCACATTTGCTTGTCCTTGTTACAATCTGAGGGTATTCCGTACGCATATTACACTCATTAAAACGTTGCTGATGTTAAAAAAAACACCTACAGTATCTTGAAGTATAATATGCGTTCCTTTTCAAATTAAATCACAAGCAGTATTTATTTGCTTGCCTTTTGGGTTAATAATTGAATAATTTGTAACAGGAATTGAAGCAGCTATTTAGATAAAAAACGTTCTGAATAATATTTTACATGTTACATTTTCTTTTATTTAGTTTCGAGAGATTATATTCAACAGCAGCTATTGTGTCTGCCGATAATAGTATTCCATTGATTTTCTGTTACGATTTTTACACTAGTTTGGTTTTTAATTGTGCAAAAAGGGGAATATGTAATTTTTGCATTATTTTAATGGTGTTTCTATTCATGTGAATATGACGTTAACAAAAGAATGAGAATACATGTTTACATCGTTTTGATACATTTACTTTTCTGTGATACGAAGAAATCCTCAATAAGTATACATCGGTATAAGTCAGTATATTGTTATTTGCCTTTGACCTTGTTCTAACAACATCAGCTAAACTTACATTGCAGAAACTTTGTCTAAAGTAGTTTGCAAAACATATTTCAATGGAAAGGTATTAAAATAAAAATAACATATAACTTAAGATTTCAATAACAATAACCGTGATAGCGTTTTTTTTTTATAAATTAATCTATTTAAATGTCAATGTTAACGTCTGCGTTTTCATGTCGAAAGAGGAAACAATCAAATAAATTCACGTATGTCGCTAAAATATTTGGTTTTATTCATTTGTTTTATTAATGTTATTTTTACAGCTACGGATATCAAATATATATTTTAAAAAGGTAGTTTCTTTCTTATGAAATGAGGTTTTAGCAAATAAACAGTTAAAGTAATGTTTAGTGTTGACGTGAAACATATGCTTTATCTCCGTGTTGTCTTTCTGGGAGATCTCAGAATAAAGCCAACTACTTAAAGACAGTGGTTAGATGCGTGACAGTGTCTGTAGGGCTTGATCAATTTTTATTCTTAAACCATAACTGCTATAGAAGATGCGCCAGATAATTGAGAACAAAATGGACGTAAGACTTTATACGATAATGTTGTGCGGCATGCACTGCATTTAAACATTCTTGTTTCTTTTCCATATCGATTCATAACAACCTTTAAAGCAACTGTAAAAATTCTAAAGTATGCCGTATACTAGATAACTTCGAACAACGACGGTGATTCTTGAGAAAGTCAGAATGATTGAAAGGCTCCAGGTAAAAAGGAACAGCAAGAGTTTTAGCACCGACTCCACGGTGCTATTCATGAGGAGAAACTGACCCTTCATGCTGTCAATGATGGTTTGCGAGCAACTTGTTACGTTATATATAGATGGGCTACTTTAGGCTTTAATCGTATATAGATGGGCTATTTTAGGCTTTAATCGTATATAGATGGTCTACTTTAGGCTTTAATCGTATATAGATGGTCTACTTTAGGCTTTAATCGTATATAGTTGGGCTACTTTAGGCTTTAATCGTATATAGATGGGTTACTTTAGGCTTTAATCGTATATAGATGGGCTACTTTAGGCTTTAATCGTATATAGATGGTCTACTTTAGGCTTTAATCGTATATAGATGGGCTACTTTAGGCTTTAATCGTATATAGATGGGCTACTTTAGGCTTTAATCGTATATAGATGGGCTACTTTAGGCTTTAATCGTATATAGATGAGCTACTTTAGGCTTTAATCGTATATAGATGGGCTACTTTAGGCTTTACTCGTATATAGATGGGCTACTTTAGGCTTTACTCGTATATAGATGGGCTACTTTAGGCTTTAATCGTAGCAATGAATTTATGGACATGATTGTCACTCACTGGGTTTTCTGAATTAAATGGCTGGAATTGTAAGAAGCTGCTTTTATCACGACGGAATTGATAGACAAGACTGTCACACTGTAGAGTTTTGGATTAAAATGCCTGGAATTATATTAGAAAATCAAGATGTAAAACATCTATATGCCGCACCTTATAAAGTAGCCTATTAAAAAAGTTAGTGGACGAGAAGAAGATCATAAACTTTTTAAACTGAATATTGCACACACAAATATTTAAATATATATTATTTTATTCAAAATATTAAAGGCACTGTCATTTTTAGTTTTACTTGTCTTGGGTTTACTCGACACCAAGTAAATTAATCAGCTACATAGTAAAATTCCAAAAGAGATCATATTAATATTTATTACTAAAAATAGAATATAAAAACTGACCCAGTTAAAGGACTCAATACAATTAAAGTAATTTACTTACAGAACCAATATATATATATATATATATATATATATATATATATATATATATATATATATATAAGATTCTACAAAATTGTATGGCCATTTCAGCGATTAAAATTCGTTTCATCGGTGATCTTAAACTTGATAAAAAATAGAATTATTTGTTTGAGCGTGTGTGGAGGTAATAAAACAAAAAGAAATATAAAGGAAGAAGAAAAAGAAAGAGCGGAAAAAGAAAAAAGAAAAACAGAAAAGAGGAAAGGATGAAAGAAGGAAAACAAGTGTGTCAGATTGGTAGACAGGGTGAAGGTAGTCAAGATAAATACAATACAAAAATCATAGAAAAATACTTAGAAAGAAAGATGACGTGTTTCAACTGTCTTTGTCGAATTCTTTCCGTTTCAAACCCAAACAGGGCCTGAATATTGTTAAGATCGAAATAATTGACGTTAAAATTTACCTCAGATATAAAAAGAAAAAAAAACTAAAAAAAGGAAACAGGAAACTAATTTATAATATAAGTAAATAATACACCTAAAATCAAGAAAAATAACTATGATAAGGAAAATAAAATTTAGTTAAATGTAAAATAACTAGAAATAGAAAAACAGTTGACACCAGCAATTAAGTAATATTTCTGATATAAATAAATCTCTAACTAGACAAATAATAAAAATCATTTCATAATATATATAAAATAATTATATTGCTGATAAGGGTAAAAAAAAACCTGACTAAATTAGTTTCGAATAATCAAACTTATTAGAAAATAAATAAAATCAAATTAAATCAAATTAAATTAAGATGATGGCAGAATTATACAAAAACCAACATGTTAATTTTCACTTAGATCAAATTGAAAAAGAAAAATAATTAAAATAAATACTAAATGTATAGAAGTGGAATAGAAAAAAACATAGAACAAGAGTAGAAAGAGGCTATAAGGTAAGGGTAATTATTTTAAATACTCAGTATTGAAAGGTTAATAAGAGGAAATACACCAATTATAATAGGGGGAAATAAATTACTCATAAAAATTCTCCAGCCTAAATTCCAGTGCAAATTTGATACTTCTTTTTGGTGTTCATGAGGAAGCCATTAGCTTTGAAGAATTCTATGTTAGAACTACATTTTCCTTCTACCGGACTGTTGTTTGATAAACCTGCAATTACAAGAATATAAAATACCAGTTTTTGGATTTGCCCTATCGAAATTCTTTAACATTTGTCTATAGTGGGAATTAATAATATTGTCCGTATAGTGTGTACAGGAATAAGAAATTTTACTGGTATTTCTATTAAAGATTCTGTGTAGAAGATTACTGGTGTAAAATTGCTTGCTTACCAATTTCAGATATTTGTTTTTTTCGTTATTGATGTTAGATAGTTTATAGAATGTAGAAGGTTAAACTGTTGGAGAGTCACCCTTTTTCACACACTTTATGGACTCTTCCATGGTATACAAATAATCCTTTCTACAATGAACGGGTTGTTGTTTTTGTTTTTAGAGTTGCTGAGTCTCTTCAACTATAACACTGTCAGCTCTCTGCTTCCGAGCAGAGAGCAATAATCCAGTCGTGGTTCCGCCGAAGGGTAGAACCACGACTGGGCAAAAATAGACAGACATATTTTTGGCCAGGCTATATGGCCGGGAATACCCACATTAAAATGACCATGTGTCACATCCGGCCTTGCGTGGGAAGGCTAGTAAATACAGTTGTTGTTAGAGTTGCTGATACTCTTCAACTATAACACTGTCAGCTCTCTGCTTCCGAGCAGAGAGCAATAACCCAGTCGTGATTCCGCCGAATGGTAGAACCACGACTCGGTAAAAATAGACAGACATTTTTTGGCCCGGCTATATGGCCGGGAATTCCCACTATAAAATGACCATGTGTCACATCCGGTCTACGTGGGAAGGCTAGTAAATACAGTTGTTGTTAGAGTTGCTGAGACTATTCAACTATAAAACTGTCAGCTATCTGCTTCCGAGCAGAGAGCAATAGCCCAGTCGTGATTCCGCCGAAGGGTAGAACCACGACTCGGTAAAAATAGACAGACATTTTTTGGCCCGGCTATATGGCCGGGAATTCCCACTATAAAATGACCATGTGTCACATCCGGCCTACGTGGGAAGGCTAGTAAATACAGTTGTTGTTAGAGTTGCTGAGACTCTTCAACTATAAAACTGTCAGCTATCTGCTTCCGAGCAGAGAGCAATAACCCAGTCGTGATTCCGCCGAAGGGTAGAAGCACGACTGGGCAAAAATAGACAGACATTTTTTGGCCGGGCCATATAGCCCGGAAATCCCAGTCAAAACTGACCATGTGTCACATGTTGCCCTTACTGGGAGGGACAACTAAATATAGTTGTTGCTAGAGCAGTTGGATCGCCGATCGTTGGTTAGCAAGAATACAGACTTTTACCCGGACTTGTTGTATATATATTTGAGTCCTACTAGGAAGTATTTCTTAATCTACTAACCGTTTACAGGTTGTATATCTTTTATTCAATATACTTATATATTTTCTTCTCTCATATCTGTTTTAGTTATTATATTGTGTGGTTTTCTATCAAGAATCCACAACAATTTGGCGACGAAGATTCGAAGAAGTTCACGCTGAGAAAAAAAATTCAAGTCAGTCGCCACAATAATTTGGCGGCGAAGGATTCGTATAAGTTTACACGGAGAGAAAAATACATTCTCGCCAAACATTTTGGCGACGAGGATTCTAACAAGTGGAAACGGAGGAAAAAAAGACGTTGTAAAGAGCAAATTGGCGACAAAAGAACTAACTTACGCATAACACCAAGGAAAAAAACTTAGCGTCGAGAACCCCGAAAATCACATAAGCGGAGTCAACAACATCAAATTGGCGAAACAAATTCGCGCACAAGTCACACAACAAAATTGTGATTAATTTTTTCTCTCCATCCCCTGAATCACTTCAACAAAGTGTGTTACAAACTGACTAAAACAAGGCGACCACAAACAAGTTGTCGACACTAATACCGAAAAGAAGAAAATGGAAGATCTTCAAAAAAAAAAAATATTCGAAATTGTAAAGCAAATTGAAGAAAGACTATATCAATTAGAAATAAAACAGATGCAAATGCAAAAGGCTAACGAAGAAAGACAAATAGAAATACAAGAGACAAATAGAGATTCAAATGCAAATTGAAGAAAGACAAATTGAAATGCAAAAGGCAAACGATGAAAGACAAACACGACTGAAAAATCTTTAATCAAAATTAACAAGCACAGCCCTGAATACAAACACGTAGGAGACATTTTCACAAGATGCTGTGTGGGACGCGATTGAAACTTTTAAATACTCACTTGAGGAAGATAAATATTTCGGAGAGTATTGCAGGCGATACGAGAATATTTTTAATATCGACTGACAGCACTGGAGTGAGAAGAAAAATTAAGACTTCTACTCAGGAAATTAAGCAGAGACGAACGCACTAAGTTCGTAGACTATATTCTCCATAAGAAAAAAAAAGCAAAACAAAAAAAAACGCACAATTTAAAGTTCGATGAGGCAGTGAGAGGCCTTACAGAGCTATTTATCCCCAAAATCTTGTTGTTCCATAAATGGTGGAAATGCCTAAATATCAAAAGTCAAGAATGAGGACTATTTAACTTTTGCAGCTATCGTGAATAAATATTGTAACAATTGTAAATTGTCGGAACTTACCCACAGACAATTTCAAGTGTCTCATATTTGTCCAAGAACTAGTTGCTAAATCCGTAACAATGAAAAAGATAAGTTTCGAGGGCGAAATTATAGTGAACGTAAAATTCCAGGGAGAAATAAAAACAAAAAATAAATAAAAAATCTATGTGATAAGAAATACATACAACGTAGTAAGAACGGACTGGATGCAGAAATTCAATATATAGGATTTAACTATTAGTTCGTTTTCTAAAACAATAGACTGTGAGTTTTCGGAAGCCACAAAACTGAAGGACGAATTGCAGAAAGAATTATCAGAAGTATTTTCAAGTAGGTTAGGCCGTTGCAACAGATTTGAAGTAAAAATCGAGCTTAAAAAATGCTTAACCTGTATTTAGGAAAAAGAGAAAAGTACCTCTCGCCACAATTGACAAAATACAGAATTGAAGAGGCTAGAGAAAACTTGGATTATTTCGAAAACTGATTTCAGTGAATGGGTAGCGGTTTGTTAAAGAAAAATCACGAGAAATCCGCGTGTGTGCAGATCTTTCCATGGGACTGAATAATGCAATTAAAGACCATCACTATCCGTTGCCCAGAAGAAATATTCACTAAACTTAATGGTATCAAAATTTTCTCAACGATTAAGCGAAGCATACATGCAGATTCATAATATGGAAGAAAGTTCCAAATTACTGTGCATAAATACTCACAAATTCTATACAAATACAACAGGCTACCATTGCGGATAAAAGTAGCGCCTGCAATTTTTCAGCAGATGATGGATACTATGTTGACGGGGCAAAATTTCGCCACAGCTTATCTGGAAGATATTTTAGTTAAAAGCGATAATTTAAAACACTATGCGACACGCATCAAGGACATTTTTAAAAGACTACAAGAATATGGGTTAAAAGTTAAATGTGATTTCTTCTTGAAAGAAATAAAATATCTAAGCCACATCCTAAATGAGAATGGCAGGAAACCTGACCTAAAGAGAGCTTCAGCAATCAATAACATGCCTGAGCCTAAAAATGTCGCAGACTTGCAAAGCTTCCTCGGTCTTGCTAATTAATATGGAGAGTTTATCGATAGTATGCATAAATTGCGGGCACCCCTCCTCAACGAATTACTGAAGAAAGATGTCCAGTGGAACTGACTGCAGGAGTGCAAAAAGGCGTTTAACAAAATAGACATCAGATTTAAACTTAGCACATTTCGGATCTAAGATGGAGATTATTGTATCAAGTGATGCAAGCTCACACGCTGTCGGAGCATGTATTTTACATAAAATGCAGGCTGGGACTACAAAACCGGTAGGCCACACATCAAGAGCATTACTACCTGCCGAGAGAAACTATTTACAAATAGAAAAAGATTTGGGAATTATTTTCGCCGTAACCCGATTTCATATATATATATATATATTTTAATTCAGATACTTCAATCCAAGGGAAAAAAGCAGGAAGGTAAATTCCAAAAAAACCGATCCTAATTAATATTAAAAATTTATTTTAATATTAAAAAATGATACAGGAAGAGAGCTCCATGTAATAAAATATTACAGAGCAAATATATATTAAAAAAGGATTAATTCAAAGATGTTGAATGGCCATTTCGATATGAAGATCCCCACGGGGGACGACACATCACCTCAGCAACAGAAAAAACCTTTCAGAAACTGGAGAAAAATTAGTCTACTTTTCCTTTTTAAATAGATTGCAAAGAAATTAAAAAATAAATAATAAAATAAAATAAAATAAAATAAAAATAAAGGGAAAGAAAAAGAAAACGAAAAAGAAAAAGAAAAAGATAGAATAAAATCAAATAAATAAGAAAAGAAAAAAATTGACATCGTCTGGGTTCGCAAAAAAAAGGGAGAATGTAACTAAAAATCTTTGAATTAATCCTTTTTTAATATATATATATAGAGAGAGAGAGAGTAGAGAATTTACACTAGAAATGGATCATAAGCCGCTTCTTGCTATATTCCAATCCAAGAAAGGACTACCTGTATATACCGCGAATAGCCTCCTGCGGTGGGGCACAATACTATTAAACTACAATTTTAAACTAGAATATTTACCTAATAAAAGTGAACCCTTAGAAGACTCTGTGATAGCAGCGCTGAGAGCTGAGGATGAAATCAGCAAAGTACTAAGTAACACAGTTAAAGAACTTCCGGTTACATTGCTAAAGATAAACGCAGACGCGGATGAATTTATTAACACAAAGAAAAAAAAATTGAAGAGACGCAAAATTTGCAGATAGTTTCTCAATTTGTGACAATATACTACTGCATAATGAAAGGGTCGTGATACCAAAGCCACTTCAAAGGAGAATCGTATGAAAGCTCTAATGAGAAGCTATATGTACTGGCCAAATATCGCCACCGATTATAAAAACCTTGGCCAAAGGCGGAAAATCGTGGTCAAGAATACACGCAACTACGCAAGACCTATAAATGGCTACTACTATTTTACAGTAATAGACAGCTTTAGTAAATGTCCGGAAGTTTTAGATATAAACACTCAACAACCGACAATAATATAAGCTGTTTGCATGAACTATTTGCGAGGTTCGGCGTCGTTGACGTTTTAGTTACAGATAATGATACACAATTCACGTCAGGTGATTTTAAAGATTTTTGTGAAATGTACGTAATACATATAAAAACAGCTGCCTATTACCCACGATCAAATGGTCTTGTCGAAAGATTTGTAGATACGCTTAAGAGGGCGTTAATAAAGCAATACACACTATCCGAAAAAGCATTACAGCAATTTATACAAGTCTACCGTATTACGCTAAACCAGAACACACCATCAGGACTGTCACCGGCCGAGGTGGAGTTCGCGCAAAAAATTCGATCGGTTTTCGAGAAATTATTACCAGGCAAAAGCAATAATCGCAATACACTTACAATAGTGAAAAGCCCGGCGAAAAAGTATTTCAAAGTTTTTAGTAACAATATGGCGTATTGGAACCAAGAATAAGCCGAATTGGAAGCGTAATGTATACGATCAAAAGAAAAAAAACAATTCACGCATAGAAGACATGTGAATCAAATCCAAAAAAGAGGTGACGAACCAACCTCTTCACCTTTAGAATGTGAAGATTCTATGGAGGAAATCTTTGAAGTTTTTGACATCCAGAAACCAAAAGCTAACCCGGAAATCAGAAGAACCAACAGGAAGCGGAAGTTCACAGCCTTTGATTATAGATCCAAAACGAAAACAATATTAACCCTTCCTAAAAAGCTAGGGAGGGGAGTGTTGTAGTATGGTATACAAATAATCCTTCCTACACCGCACTGGTTGTTAGAGTTGGTGTTTGTCAGAGCAGTTGAACCGCCGCTAGTTGGTCAGCAAGAATATAGACTATTACCCTTACTTGTTGTATATATTTGACTCCTACTAGCAAGTATTCCTGTATCTACTAACCGTGTGCAGGTTGTATATCTCTTATTCAACATACTTATATATTTCCTCTTATATCTACGTCTATTTCTCGCACTAGATGTCCCAGAGTAAA
The DNA here is from genome assembly GCA_037127315.1 of Ascarosepion bandense. Taxonomy (NCBI): domain Eukaryota; kingdom Metazoa; phylum Mollusca; class Cephalopoda; order Sepiida; family Sepiidae; genus Ascarosepion; species Ascarosepion bandense. The sequence goes on from JBBBDQ010001209.1 coordinate 106,839, forward strand.
CAACTGGTTGTGCATATAAATGATTCTTGTAGACGCTTTCCTGTTCGGTGTTAAAATTTTATTTTCACTAAAAATATAAATCTGAAAATGTTAAATCTAGTGCTAACAATATTGGCTATTGCTTTATAATAGCATTAGGGTGGTTAGAACTAACAATATAGCTAGAGGCATGTTTTTTCCTTTTTTTTGTGTTAGATAAGATACCGTCATAAGAATAAGAATGTCCACATTCTTTTTTAGATTAGAGAAAATGTCAAGATTAAAGCCTAGAAATTTAAGGACCCTAGTAATTATCTTATTTCTCTATCAGATCTCAAAATGATATTTTGCAAAACGTAATTTAAAAGACCTTAATTTAAATCACAACATTTTTTAATAAATCTTAATTTAATTTTACTTTGTATTCATTTGCCAGAATTTTAATTATTCGAAAGTACTTTGGTTAGCGTTTTTTCCCTCTTATCAGCAATATAACTTGAGATTAATATTATATATATATATATATATATATATATATATATATATATATATATATATATATAATAATTTCTATTATTTACCCAATTAGAAGTTTATTAATATTAGAAGTTTTGATACTATGTTAATTTTATTTCTATTTTACATTAAACTAAATTTTAATTTTCTTTATGATAATAATTTTTCTCTTTACGAATATTGTTGTGTTATAAATTAGTATACTGTTTTTCTTTTTTTTCTTTTTATTCCTGAGGTAAATTTTAACGCAAATTATTTTGATCTTAACAATATTCAGGCCCTGTTTTTGTTTAAAATTGAAAAAAAAAAAAATTAAAATTCGACAAAGGCGGGTGAGGCTCGTCATCTTTCTTTTCTAATACTATTATCGGTTTTTATTATATCCATGACTCCCTCACCCTCTTTCAATCTAATAATCAGACACACATTTTCCTCCAACATTCTTACTTCCTTTACCCTTTTCCTTCCTCGTTTTTTCCTTTTCTCTTTTTTTTTGCGTTAACTTCCTTTCACAACCACACAAACTCAAATAACTTGTATTTCCCATAATGCTGAAGATCGACGATAAATTGACTTTCAATCGCTGAAATGGCCATACGACATTGTAAAGAGTATCATTCGTTTATATTTAATATATAGTAATCTTTAGACAGTCCCGTTTTGTTGAGTAAATCTGTACGGTTACACAAAAAATTGCTTCCATCCAGGACTGGAACACGAGTGATTTGACATCGGTTGATATATATATATATATATATATATATATATATATATATATATATAGTCATTATACATGAATGACTAAGATCAAGCCTGAGTGCTGACAGTGTCTTAAGTACGAGGCCGAATGTCTCCACCTATATATATACAGTCAGTACATGTGTGAGAGAAAATATAGTTTTAAGTTACATTTATGCGTTAAGATCAAAATATAAAACTAGACACAGATGCACACCAGGTGGAGACATTCGGCCTCGTACTTAAGACTGTCAGCACTCAGGCTTGATCTTAGTCATATATATATATGTATGATACAGTATAAGATTAAGGTATTGCTATATTTAAAGTTAAAATGTGCACAATGTCAGAGCGTATGTAAGCATAAAAGGTAATACCGATTTCAAAGGCGATTGGCGACAGTCTATTTAACACCATCTTCGGATCATGTAGTTTGTGTTGTCTCGATAATTTTTATATGCTGGTCAATGATTCATGTGTCGCTAGATCTATTTTATTATCCCAAAGATTATTGGACAAGCATTAACTTTTATATTACAAAGGAGGCTAGTTATACAGAAATATTTGATCTGACTAGGATTTTTAGCTATATTATAGCGTTGTTTTTACTACATATAATGAATCATTGGCCAGCAAATATAGATTATCGATCCAAAACACAAACCACACAATCCGAAGATTGCGATCCAGCATGAAATACAACTGTCAATCGATTTTGAAGTCGGTATTCCCTTTTATGTTTACATACGCTCTGACATTGTGTACATTTTAACTTTAAATAGGGCAATGATTTAAGTTTATATTTTATTACATATATATATATATATATATATATATATATATATACACTATTGATTACTTAAATAGTTTTGTTCATAATTTTAATTACATTTACTTTACATGTATTCGAAATTTTTTTAATTAGTTCGTTATTTAACTTGTTTATATTTTCTTCTTTGCTTTCGGGTGTCGCTTATCTTGCTTAATATAACTTATTGTTTTTTTTCTGAAGAATCTTACTTATCTATCTTACACATACCTGTATTTGAATGTTGCAGGATGCTATTTTACAAGGTGTTGGCATTTAGTTTTGGAGTCTGCTTTTTGAGGTACGTTCTGATGTTTTGTGTTGGACTGGAAAATTATAACTGTTCTCTCAACACAGATTTCACTTTTTGCTGTTTTCTTTACTATGATATCTACTATACTTATATTTTTCGTTTAATTTTGATTATGATTTTAATTTTTCATACATATTTAGAATTGTGTGTGCTGTTTGCTTGTGATTGTTTGTAAATGTTTGGGTGAGTAATTTCTGTTTCATGATTCATTCAGTTTCCCCTATGTTTATTTCTTTATCTTTATCACAAGCATTTAGTATAATTGTTTTCCAAGCATCTGCTATTTAATAGGATTAGTTCTTTGGCCTGCTTTTACACGTGAGTTTGATTGGTGCAGTTTGTTTAATTTTGTATTGTGCATTACTACATTTTGTTTTCAGTCACGGTGCCACTATGACGAGTTCGTGATTGAAGAAGTTTTAATTAAAATGTTTCCTACGTTTGTTGTGATGATTTTGTTGTACGGTGCGTTAAACCATTTGATGCTTCTTGTACTGTTGAATTTTTGTTTAGTGTTGTGTTTATAAGAGTTTTGACAAAATCTATCCTTTGAGTTCATATTTTCTGGCTTTGTTGAACATCCTTTCATTGGAAGAATTTTTAGAAAATTTAGTTAAAATTTGTAAGATCTGCTAGACAATTGATGGCGGGTGGTTGAATCATGCGTGGATGTATAAGTTTGTTGTTGGGAGGAATGCAGTTTTTATTAGATTGAGTATGACATCTACGGAATGTATTTTTTGTATATTTTCATATCTATATCGAGTCATTGTTTAAAATATTGGATTAATTCTGGTTGTACCTGTCTTTTGTTTGTTACTCTTTCTCGAACTTTTATTACCATCGTGTCTCTGTAGAGGCATGTATGCAATTTATGCACTTTATCGATATATATATATATATATATATATATATATATATATATATATATATATGCAAATGTATATAGATGCCCGTCTGTAAATGTATATAGATTATAACATACTCATTGCTCACCAGTAGCACAACTCGGATTATCTTGCAAATTTCAGTCTCTAAGTCAAACACTTACAGATTGCACTGAGATTAAATCTAAGGCGTGCTACTGGTGTATAATGCGTATATTTATCAATATATGCTTAATAGCTCTCTTGTTATACCAAGCATTGTTCTATTTATAATTTTAAACAAATGCAATCAAACCAAAACAATATTTAAAAAAAAAGAAAAAGAAACTTATTTACTTTATACAAGTATTTCTTTCATTTTAATTTAGTTTACCTTTCATCTCAACTACTTTTAGTAACATTGGTATTTAGTCATAGTCACAATTACTATGCTAAATGAACTTCCAATAATTTTTGTCAAACTCAAAACTCCAATTTATATATTGCAACAAAATTTGAATATCTGTGTGCTTAAAACTTGATTTTTAGGGATATATTTTTTTGTAGTAAACAGCAATATTTTTAGTTTCCTTCAAAAGTATTAAAATAGCAAGACATTCTTTTTGTTTTGTTGTCTGAAGACATTTGTGTTTAAGATCAAAAGATGACAAGTGTTCAAAATTTCATCATTTATTTATGGTTTTAAAATTTAGATATATTAAGCAGCATAGGTTATAATACCATTTGTATTAAATCACCTGCAATTTAAGTGAGCAAAAGTAAAAAACGGTTTTAAAGTAAGTAACATTTGGTATTTGGTTGCATAACAAATCCAAATAACTGCCTGAAACCCACAATTTGTTGATGTCACCAAAACTGATACATTCTTATTTATATTGCTTCTCTAAACATTTAATGCGGCCTTTTTCAGTTTGTTTGCTTCGAGATTTTCTTCCTTCAGTCTCCTTCTGCAGAGATGAAATAAATGCTGTTTTTGGTTATGGCCCGCTGACTAACTTGGTAAGCATCAATGGTCCAATATTCTACCTGATAAATTCCTTAGTTGTCTCTTCTGTAAGTTTTAGGTCAATGTTCTGTTGCAAAATAAACTTCCAGCCGATTAGTATGCATGCCTTTCTGAACTACCATGAAAAGCACGAGAGCCAAATATTCATATCCTGGAACAATCAGTACCTGACGAATGCATAGTTCACGAATCTCCGTGTCCTGCAATAAACCAAGCTTTTCCCCATGCTCTATTTTGATTCCTACATTGGCTGTGATCATCATTAAAGATTTTTCCGATGACATCAATTTCTAAGTAGGTGTATATGCAGGGAATCTGTTGTGTATAACTTTCTAAATAGCAAATCTATCAGAGCTGACAATGTAAACTTGGCTGCTGCCCTTGAAAACAAACTCCAATCAGTGGTTATGAATTTCAGGAAATTTTTTCACCTCCCACATGTGAGACTCTTCCGTTTACTTGCATCCTTGATAACGATTTTCCAACGAATGAATCCGACTTTAATCGCCATCTTCTATCTTCTTGAAACACGTTCAAATTTTGACCTTTACCCAATCCTTCCTACAATCACATTTTCTCACTTTCACTCCATGGAACTATTTGTGTGATTGTAACATTACCGTCTTTCTTGATGTAAGTTAATTAAATACCTTCTTCCTTATCAATGGTATCGTGTCGGTTTGCGATTGATATCTACGGAGCTTTAATTTTTACGTCACTGGTGCAATTTGACGGGCATCATACTCAGAGTTCGTGTGTCACACTTGCATAAAATCATGGAACGCGATGAATCATATCTTGAAGCAGCAGACCGCATTTTGATATTTCGATTTAAATTGAATTCAATTAAACACGTACAAACATTCACATATGTTTGGGTGTTGAGGCAACCTTTTGCGTTAGAATTGTTTGTGATTTTGCAAAAAGACTCATTTTCTTCTGAAATTATCGAGCTAGCTAGTTAAATAAGTCTGTTTATAATTATGTATCTTTGTTCATATCTATCTATCGGAATATGTTTCTATATATCTGTTGTATCGTCGAGATGAATGATACAGAAGAATGAGTGCTTAATATATTTATTCAGTACAGTATCCCGTACAAACGGGTAAATACAAATAAAACAGACAAATAAGTCACAACAATTAACAAACTAAAACTTGAGCCCATTCCTTTGAACTTTGTGTGATAGGGTGTTGATATTATGTATACGAGTGAATGGATTCTGTAAAAACTTCCATAATTTTGGAAGAAATTGTGTACCGTTGTAGGATACTATAAACTCTGGCACACCGAAAGTAGCAAATTATTCGTTCAGACGATTCTATCGTGATTTAGTAGTTGGCGTCTTACGTTTAAAAACTTCTGGTCAGTTAGTGAAGCTGTCATCTACAATAATGTCCCTTTTATTGGGCTGGCATAGTCAATGTATAGTCTTGACCATGGTTTATCTCTTTGGCCAGGAACTGGATTTCACAGGTGGCACCTTTGCTGTCAACGCACAGATTTTGCAGATTTTAAAAAAAAATTTAATTTAATGGCCACGTCATACACATAGACGTACCTCTTCATGAGAACTTATATTCTGGATATTCTTGGATTTTCTTTATTTTAATCTGCTAGTGTTGCCACACGAACTTATTACAATATTATCCCTTTATCTTTCTTCTTACCCATTAACTTTCTTTTCTTCTCTAATGAATTTATCAAATTTCGCTTTGGACTTTATTTCTTTCCACGTGACTAGTAGTTATTGTTATACATCACGCTTATAATGTTTATAAAGGGACTCAGTTGAAGCAATAACTGCCTCCTATATTGGATCTCTTTGGAATAACCTAAACAACCTATCAACGTGTGCGAGTTTCGTAGATGGTAAAAACTTCATTTTGAAAGAGTAATTAGCTGAACTGTAGAAATTGCTTTTTCTTGAGCTGAATATAGACACTACTGAACGGTGGCCAGTTTAGATGGCGAACTGTCTTCCAAGTATATATTTGTGGAATTTAACAGTAAAATCAGACCTAACCCCCTTTTCTGTTTGTGAATAATTAGTTTCTGCAGGAATCGGTCCTAAAAACATTGCAGTTTTTAACTGGCCATCTTTTTCATTGTTATTTGCTTTCTTTGTGAGTACGGCCATTAGACCCAGATTGCTAGCATTGCTTGCAACATAATTTTTGTTATTAGGGAGCGAAGTGTTTCGATATTAATGTTTTTTTAATTATCGAAAGCTTTTTGACAATCGATTAAACAGTTCCACTAATTTAATGGTGCACTTGATGTGTGCATATTTGGAATGTAATTGCTGTAATAATTTGCTAACTCAAAAAATGATTGTAGAGATATATTTTTGAACCGGGCGTGTTCTTATTTGAAAGGCTAGGATCAGGCCCCTTAGCTTTTTCGTATATAATCTCTCAAATATTTTATTACTCAGCTTCAATCCAAGCTCTTATTTTTTTGTAAACTTCCTTTACATATCTTGCATATTCTTCTCGGGTTTTGCTTTTTATTAATATATCGTCTAGATATGCAATTACAAAATCTAGCACACTGAGCATGATGTCCTTCACCTGTTGGAATATTGCTAGAGCTACCTTTATTTCAAAACTAATCTGTTATATTTATAAAACCTTTTGTGTGTTGATATTATTTCAGTATATTTTTTTATAGGCTGGTATATACAGATAAGCATCAGATAAATCTAACTTTTGCGAACATTTCGCGTGCCGAAGAGTGAGAATAATGTTTGTTTCAAAGAGTTGTTTAGTCCTGTCGAATAATCTAAACACATGTATGTATATATATATATATATATATATATATATATATATTTTAACATATTCGGTCAGGCTTGATCAGAGACTATAATCGTTTTTTTTCTCGATTACAATATCGTGTGGATCTCATACTGGGTGCTCTGAATTGTTCAGCTTTTCACGGAATAAATCTGCTCGAGTCCAAACAGGATCTCTGCACCTAACTGCAAAAGCTTCGTCAGGATCTTGGCGACAATCATTACTATGTTTAGCAGAATAATGTTATTCTACTCATCTAAGTCTCTTTTAAATCTTTTGATCATTTTCAACAGCTTGATACCACCCTGAAGATTCGATCGAAATTAATAGGGCAGGCCACCTAGACTTGCCACTTTCCACTCTCCTTAATGCCATGTGAACATTGATCCCCGTGCTCTCACTCACGAGATAGCTGCTTCGGTCGGGTAAATAGCTGCGAAACTCATTTTCATAAAGACCAAACTTCTTTGGAGTGCGATTCTTGAAATGTTTCTGAAACGCCTCGCACATATCATCGGTCGACCTCTTCGGTGTTTTGACTTCTTGAATGTATTCGAACGCCGCCTCGATGGCTCTTTTCCTTGCACAATGCTGCGACCAAGCATCCGGTTTATTTAGACATTTGTTTAACCTATGTCCAATTGTCTGCTCCCAGTAACGCTTGCTAGCTAACCGCTTTAGGGCCTGCCTAGCTAATGCTATCTTTCACTGACTCTAAACGTATATAGTATATATTAAATATTTGTTTTTAGTTCGTAATGATTTCGTGAAATAAGTCTAGTTAATCAAATCCGAGCTGTGGGTGGATTTGCCAAATTTATTTGCGCGTAAGTGAATATAGCGAACCCAAGCGAGATTAGAACTCGGATCTCCGATTGACAATTAAGTGCCATTATCCATTACACCACTCGTACATGCAAACTTGCAGATCTTCGTATTTACAAGCAACCACTAATCCAGATACTAACTAGTCTCGGCGCTGCTTAACTCCATTAAATTGTAAGGGAACCTGATATGGCCGCATGCCTGCATATATATATATATATATATATATATATATATATATATATATATATATATATATGTCTCTATTATTGCGGGTTTATACGTAACATTTCAATCATGTCTTTTTATGTTATAGAAGACGTAAGATGTCAGTTTCGTCTGTTTCTAACTAAAACCTCTTCTTCAATAATTGTATGCTTCCCTCCTGATTCCAGTTTAATTTGACTTCTCACGACCACTAGCAAATCCAGAAAACGATCACTTTTGCCTTTAATCGATATTTTCTTTCCTAGCCCACTGTTATCTATGGTAATCCAGTGCAGTTTGGTAATCAAATAAACAGATGAGAACCTAATGACTCTTCTTTGAATTTTCTTGCGAGATTTTCTTGGCCTGATTTGATATATTCAGTCACAATTGTCTGGACGTTTCGTCTTATCGTATTGTCACTTCTATTACTCGATGTCGACTTCTTTTCGTGTTCAACATAAGGGAAGTTTTTCTAAAAAAGCTAAGTTCCAAGCTATGATTATTCTCATGAATCCCATGTAATTTGATATGAGCTTCATAATATTTCTGGTATATAGACAAGTGTATTTCACTACATTCGTTTGAAACTTTGTGTTCCGTGAATTTGATGTCCCTTATACCAATTGGCTTAAACACTGTCACTGATCTTTTTGGCATCTAAAAATTGAACAACTCAATCAGTCAATCTCTCACTGAAGTTTATTTACCCAAGCGTTTTTCCAGTAGTTCTAAAAGACATGTTTGTCTTAAAGATCTCATTCTTACTTTGATCCCTGTCTCATATCGTGCTATGCATCTCCACTCTTTTGACAATTCTGTTCATGAGATGGTATCTGTAAATATCTCTTCCTCCTCCTCAGGAACTTCCTACAAAAATAATATCTTATTATTAACGAGTGAATTGCGACTCGTTCCGTGATTTCATTCGCAATACCCCTGGGAATGAAGTTTTAATTTGCCTTTTCAAGACTGTTCCGGCATCGATAATTTCATCACAGTAAGAAAATTCCAAGTTTAATCTCGCTTATCACCTTGATTCTCAACTGCATGCTTCCTCCTTAATAACCACAGGAATAACTACTTCCGGTTGTACAGGAGTGAGGAAATTGTTTACAATAAACGTTCCTCTGCTCCTACTCGCAATAAATGCAAACGTCTTAAATTATGTTTTTTGATGATAGAAAGAAACATTATATATCTTCTGACTATTCGGCCATGCATGGGTGCGATGAAAAACAGGAAACACTCAATCTATCTTCTGTTCAATCGTTTCAGAGTCATCACATATACAAGAAAAGTTTAATCATTTGAATGCAAATTTCCTTCCAACTCTACACTTGACTCATTTTAATTCACCACACACGTCGTCTTACCTAGAACGCAAGCCTAACTGAGTGATATATGTATACCCCCGTCTCTGATCTGAAACATCATTTTAAATTAAACTCCCATAAATCATGTGAAGGTGATGGAATCCTAGTTCCTGAGTTTTCTTCAGCCTTCTCCGAATTCTACAACTTTCTGCTTTCCTGGTAGTTGGAAGTTCCCTTTGGCAGTTCTTGTTTTGAATGTCCGCCGACCGAATGTTCACAGAGCATCTGTATCAAGCGTTTGTGTCAAGTGGTACAGGAAATGTCATATTTGGTGAGTCACCGACACGACTCTACGTTACTTTTCCTACTCGGCGATGACAGTTAAATTCGGCTTTCGTAGAAATGTCATCTCCCCACCCGTTTCTGATGAGCACCCTTGGAAACTCAGGATGCATTCGGAAGTCTTTACCCAGTGTCGAAAGCCCTTGAGTGCTACTTCTCAGTTCAGTGACCTCTCCTGGCTTGGGAGATAATTGCACTGGAAACTAGTTGGCTAGTAATTATAGTTATGTACATTAAAATGAGGAATTACCTTTCACTCACCTGAATGTTTATATATATATATATATATATATATATATATATATATATATATATATCGTACTGAAACAGATCGGTCTGCGGATAAATATTTACGCTCTCACACCCTGATTGAGCACTCTGGAAGAATGGTAGACATTGAAAAACAGTATCTACTCTCGCATACACGCATCGCTCATTCACTAATGAATTAGAGCACTCTGGCTATTGGGAGTGTATAATGACAATATACATGCTAAAAAGGCTGCCTTCTACTGAACGCCCATAGCCCAGAGGTAGAATTGCTGACTGACGCCAATTCGGTCGGGTTTCATTCCTGGTTTTTTTTTCTATCTCCGCTAACATCCCTAGCATTACATAGACAAAGTTTTTCTAAGTATGTGGACTGTACTTAACACGACAATCTTTTGTATATCTCTTTAGCTGGGGTTTCCAGGGATTCTTTAAATGTGTTGTTTTGTTCCATTTTTTTTATCATTCCAAGTGTATCTATCACTGGCACGATTCTCAATTTCCACATTTTTTTCTATTTCAATTTCCAGTTCATTATATTTTGACATTTTTCCGAATTCCTTGGTTGCAATGTTACAATCCGCTGGACAAGCCATAACAAGAGGCAAGTTTTTTCTTCCTGGCGTATTGCTTCAATTTTTCTGTGTACATGGTGTAATCCCATTGAATGAACACATCTATTTCTGTAACCGGTGCTCGGTGATGTTCATACCAGTGTTTGTTTACAGATTTTCCATAGTGTTTGCGCATTGTCCAATGTAAAGATTGCCCCACTCTGACGTGACGATTTTTATATTCATTTGGGGCAAGTACAGAACATCATGAGATTAGATAGTCTATTGTTTTTTGGTATTTATCAGAGAACATACATTTTGGATTCACATTATTTATGTATATTTACCTGAAATTTCCTAGTGAAGACTTTGGTCTTGCGCTGCAAAAATAAAGCCTTCATTCTCAGACTTTAATCCAGATGCACGTAACCATCGATGAGTATTCACTTTATCCACATTGGATTTATTGGCACGTTCTGGATATTCGCCATGCAGAGGTTTTTCTTGCCAGTGTTGTTTCATCTGTTCAAGAGGTTTATCCTGTTTTTTTTTCTTATTTTTTGCCACAATAGTTGGATCTTGGTTTCTGTTTTGCTTTTCTACAGAATTTACTAAATTTAAATCTTGTTGGTATTTACTGCCTTCTTTCATTATTGAACACTTAAATGTTGTTTAACTAATTGTATCATCCAGTACTTTGTTTCTATGTTAGTAAGCCAATAGTTGTTGTCTTGTATTCTAGCTGAATAAGACCTCTTCCACCTTCTTTACGGGGCATGTATAAACGGTCTACATCAGCTTTTGGATGATGCATCTTATGCTTAGAAAGAAGCTTGGTTGTCTTAGAATCTATTCGTCTGATGTCGTTTAAAATCCAGTTCAAGATGTTGAAACTATATTAGACCATTCGGATGTCAAGGTTATTAATTGCTATAATTCTGTTCTGAGAATTTAATTTAGTTTTTATATCAGTTGTATCCTTTTATAGTACTCCTTACGCACTATTTCTTTTTCTTTATGGTGAATTCTTTTCACTCTCATTTACACCTATGTATGTATATATATATATATATATATATATATATATATATATATTATTTTTACTTAATTTTTGTATGATATATTAACAAAGAAGAAAACGCTACTAAATAAAGAAGAAACGGACAATAAGAAAACAAGAAACAGAAAGCAGGTCGTTCGTAAGAAACGAAACCCTGGACAGAACACATACACAGAAAATCAGTATGAACAAAAAAGTTGGTATAAAAAGAGTATATTATCACACAAAAACACATCCACAAATCAGATATAGTCACTAACACATACTGAACTACTTACTGACGGACCAACACTAGAAACAACTATTTCATAATAATGACAACCTACACACCCACTTATCAAATACACTCACCAACTCGTACCAGATCACCAACCAACGAGCCCACGTAACAGGCCATTATTTCATAACACCAACTACAAAACTTACCCGCATCACAAAATAAACAAAACTACAGCTACACATCCCACTGTCGAAACACTCACCCACCGAAGATCACCCAGATATGAAACCACCACATTTTTTTGCTTTAGGTTAAAAATGCGGTGGTCTAAATTTAAAAACGTAAAACTCCTAACACCAAGAAATTTCAAAACATATGAATAGTTGTACCACACAAACTAAAAAAAAAAAAACAATTGTAGAATATCCAATCTTAAATAAAAGACCAATTATTAATCTTTCCTCATATCCTTTAAAAGAGGAAATAAACTTTCTAAAGTTGTCTAAAGTTCTGTCCCACCCCAGAAAGTAACATTACGGACCTAAAAAAAAATTACAAAATTCGAAAGGAAATTTAGATTTATAGAAATATTTCATAAAAGTACTACCGTTAGCTTAATAGTAAAAAAAAAAATCTAAATGAAAAAAAATGGAATGAATATATTCTTAAAAAAGCTCTCAAAACAATCACAACCTCCATAACAATCTCACTCACAAATAACAACTAGCATTAGAAAACATCTGTGAGAATAATGACATAATAAAGAAACGTTGTCAAAAATCCACCCTCTACTCCTTATCACTACGAATTTGCACGAGGGTAGCTGACGAAACTCTTCGTAAAATACGCCTAGAGAAACTACGAAAACATACCCCACTCAACTTATGAAGGGCTTCCACCTAGCATAAAAAATACCATTAGAATCTCTCTGGAATGACCCCCCCCCCCCACACACACAAACATTTTCGCATACGTCTCCAAACACAACAAAAGCAACCCAGAATTATTTACAAAGATAATGTCATATAGAATTACTAGGCAAAAATGATCAAATAAAGTCTTAGAGAACTAGAACAATGAAAAACAAATGCCAACCCAACCCAACCCAACCTCATCAAAATTTGACTAAAACACAACGCAGGTGTTCACACAATGCAACAAAAGGTGTGGGGTATGCAACATAATAATTTGAGGAAACCACTTCTAATTCGAAAAACACATCTACATTCGAAACAATAACAAATCTAAGCTACAACTCTTAAGACTTAATTTATGCTCTAAATACAATGCGCAAAAATATACGTGGGTGGGGTGGAGGTAACAGAAGGCCTGAATAAAATAGTTGGACTGCACAGGAGTAAAATTAAACTAACCAATAACAGGAAATCGTATGTTACCCAACATTTACACGAATCTAGAAGAGTAATGCTTATGTACCAAAATGCAAATTATAACATTCTCATGATGCAAGAAGAAAAATATTTATAACACGCTTTCCCTTAACAAAACAACATGATCAATCTAAGACACACACCCAGACACTCTAAATTCAAAAGCGCAAAAAAAAAAATAACAATAAAATAATAAAATTCGCGAGCAATTGCAAAAGATAGTATTTCAAAAACAACAAAGAGAACTAGATGACATGGAGATTAGAATTCAATCAAAATCGCTGGAAACCATTTTGAATTATAAAGACGAAATCAAATTTCGAATATCAGTGTAAAAAAAAAGAGGCCAACGAAAGGTGAATTCCTTAAAAGGAATGATTTAACGAGCAAGTGTGAAAAAAACCAAAAAAAAAAAAAAACACACACCCACGTGCAAACTTTCTGCTCTGCTCACCTACCATTTATCTAGATAAACACGATTATCTAAATTATGGCCATCAGAAAAATAAACGGATCTTGATATGTAAAGTCAGAAATTTAGTCGCCTAAAGAGTCCACTATTTACTCACACACGCAGCGAATTATGGACACTTAGTATATTATACAAAAGGTAAGAAATATTATTGATAATAACAATAAATCTACAACTAAAACAGCACGTTCATAGTTCTTCCCACATTTTTTATCTTTATACCAATTTCTCTCGTTCGAACAACCCTTATTTCAATTTTTAATATATATATATATATATATATATATATATATATATATATATATATATATATTTATATATAACCATATAATAATAAATTTAGATGTACATTGTGACACGGAAATTTGTTTCGAAACTTTAATCAGGCAATGTTGGTTGTGAAAATGATTTACATTTAAATACATAAATAGCAAACCATGGTTTTTTTATGTGAGAAGATATAGAATTTATGTGTGTGTTTCTTTTAACTAATTAGAATAAAGATTCAGTTTGAAATTTGGCCATTAGTTTTTACAGACTTATTTTATACCTTTTTCTTTTTCTTTTTTTATCTCTAACGTTCAGTGTCAACCTACTTTTAACCTAATTTTATTTCCTTTCTTTTTATTGCTTCTCCCTTTTTATCGTATTACCTTTGATGTATCTATTCTAGTACCAAAAATGTCTTTTCTGCTTTCCTCATATTTTAAAGTAGCAAGTCTACTATACAAAATCCATATATATATATATATATATATATATATATATATATATATATATATAGCGCCATCTCAGGTAACATGGCTGGCCACTTATTTATAAAATAGGGTGATACTTTTCAGTCACAGTGTATATATATATATATATATATATATTAGTTCTGTGTGAGACATGGTAATATGCTTTTCTGTCATTTTCTTTATCGTATTTTACATATGTGCTAGAATATGTTATACAATCTTTTAATCTGAAAAAAGTAATCGGTTTCTCCATTGATTTCACCATTCCGCGTATACCCGAAACATGGCACATGACAGATCCAATATTGCACGATCTGAATTTGGAATGAGACCGTCTCAGACTGTATGGGAATTCAGCATTCGTCTTTCAAATCTAAACAACGTAGTCGGACTAATAAGAATGAAAAGAAACTCAATCTATCACTTTAAGGTCAAGTGAGCTCATCATTATTGTCTCTTGAAGTGAGAAAACGGATAAGTGAGAAAAAGAATTACCGTTGTAGGTCGACAGACGCGTGTGGCAGACTGTAAAGGAATCACAGAGAAAAGCGTCTGAACGTTTATAACAGAATAATAAAGGAAAATAATTTTGTAAATGAGGCAACATTCAAACGAGAATGTATAAATATTGGCAAGAAGCTACGACTATAGCAAACTAATTCACAGTAATATTTCTTTGTCGTCTATACATATACAACGTTTATTTATTAATGTGATGCAAAAGTTTATAGCATATTTTGTTTTATGCATACACATTCATATCACCCTTAAGGAATCATCAAATATTTTACTTGTCTTTCTATAAGTATCTCTGATGTTAATTGCTGTTTTTCAATATAAAAGTAAAATTAATTTTTAAATTCTACGAATTCTTCATTGCGGTGTTTTAGTATGTAGTTAAATTATTCAAAGAAACACATTCTGATGTATACTAACTTAGTATTAATTAGCGCCTATGTTATAAAGAAACTCAGTATTGAGACGTTCGAAAGTTTACGTTTTTTTTTCTGGGAGTAATGAAATAAATATAAGAGTATTTGCTCTGTTTTCTCGCAAGAAATTCATTGTAAAAGGGTTTATCGGATAATATAGATGCATATTCGATTCTGACCTTAGAGAGACGAAATTTATTGAAAATACATAGGTAAGAATTTGAAGTGCCAGTAATATTTCTGCAAGATGTTGTTCTTTAGTTATCATCTACTGAAAAGCTAAAGGTGGAACGATAATGCTTGACAGGTGGAACCTAAGATATCCCCACTTTAGATATATAATATACAAACAAGTTGCCATCTACGAATATATATATATATATATATATATATATATATATATATATATGTGTGTGTGTGTGTGTGTGTGTGTGTGTGTGTGTGTGTAATTTTAGGTCGTTTCTAAAAAAACTCGTCTAAAAATTCATCAAAATTCATTTAAAAGAAATACAAGCATCTACAAAAGTGTATAATTTCAAAATCGTTCTCAAAAGTATTAGGAATATATATATATATATATATAAAATTTTAAAATCGTTTTAAATCTACACAAAATTAAATAAATTATGTACAAGTAAAAGAGTAAAGGGTCAATCAAATAAATTTAAAAAAAGAGAGTAACTACTGTTAAATACATTGATTTGAAAACTTATTTATACATTTTACTTTGTTTACAAGTACTATTGAAAAAATAGTTAAAAAAGATGCTTATGTTAATTGACCCTCAGTGAGCGACCAGCTCCAGAACACGACCAGCAACTAACATCAACGAGTAAAATCAGTGATCAAGCGACTGCTTAAAAGAATTTCCATTTTGATCGTTCACTGCGAACTTCTAAATTAGATTACTCATTTAGTTTCTCCTATTTCATTTTGCTTTGATCTAAGCCAGGAAAACTTCCTCATTGTTTTGTTATTGCAGTATTGTATCAAACATTTCTTGTTGAAATATATATTGGCTGAGTTCACGATCAAACATCGGCGGTTTTGTTCAACATGTATTGCATTTGGGATATTCAAGGGATTTATATCAGTCTCTGTACTAACTTGAATAAATTCAGGGATGGGGACAATCAAAACAATGTCCCTTTTTCAAATGTCTATCTCTTTCGTTCATTTATATTTTGTGTATACTCTATTTTTATCTAGGTATGTCTCTCTGTTTCTCTACCTTAAACCACGGTGGCTGTCATTTCTTTTATGTTTCATTTGTTTTTCCCTATGTATTATCGCAGATTCTCTTTTGCTATCACTAACTCTAAGAAATAAACTGAAACCCTATATGTCGCGAATTTTGATGCACGAAAACGAAAAGCAATAACTGACCTTTCTTTAATTACACTTAATAAATGTTTTTTGTGAATAAATATTTTAGGTTCTTGTTAACAGGTCTAAATACGGTTTTAAAATTTTCAAATGAATTATGCTGAATAAATTTCTTTAAAGTTAGGCCATATTATCTTATTTATTTATTTATTACCAGATTACATGGTAAAATTTGAATATGTACATTCTGGTGAGTAGAATATACGTTTCTAGCCTAAATAGGTCATTACTATGAGCTTTTAGTGAGCGACCACCTGCTGTATACGACCAGTGTTTGAGTATAGTGGTGGACGCATACAAGTTTCACTATATATATATATATATATTAAAGAATAATATTAAAACCACATTATTAAAAAAAACCATGAGCATTGTACCACACAAGTACCCATTCATAACCCCTTAAGTAATATTTATACTCAAATAGATGGTATTGCGATGGGATCTTCTTTAGGTCCTGTCTTTTCTAATTATTATATGGCACATTTAGAAAATAAAATAATTAATGACAATAATAAACCTTCTATATATGTAAGATACATAGATGACATTTTAATTTTCGCAAAGAATATTGATCAAATTACACAAATTAAAAATAAATTTGAAAGTCACTCCGTTCTCAAATTTACATTTGAACTTAATATTAATAACAAAATTCCATTTCTTGACGTTTTCGATTATTCTAACACGCATAGATTTACTATTTCTCTATATAGGAAACCAACTAGCATAAACTCGTGTTTTGTTAATTATAAGAGTGAATGCCGCCAACGATATGAGTTAGCGGTTATAAAAAACTTAATTCAACGCACACAAATGATATCATCTTCCAAATCCATATTTTATAAAGACTAAGCAAAGACGTGTTAACAATGGATTTCCTAATTCCGTCATTGATCAACAAATTAAAATGTATCTAAATAAACTTAGCAGTAGCTCTAAAAATATTGATAATACTAATAATAATAGTGTACGTCAAAATAAACATAACACTATTAACTTATACTATTGTAACCAAATGCATAATAATTACAAACAAGACGAAAAACACTCTCAAAACCATAATATGTAGAAACGTTAAACCAATAAATAATATTAATCAAATTAAGCTCATCATTTATGATAAAATTCAAAACAATTGACCTCATAATCTCTAATAACCCTACAACCACACAACTAAATCCTCTAGAGAAAACCAATGTAGTGTATCAATTTACATGCCCGTTCAGAGATTGAATCTTTGGTACTAATAATAAACCAACTACATATATTGGTTTTTCCTATAACCCCGCTCTCCCATAGACGTTACTGTCACCTTTATTATCAGAGTTCAATTAAACAACATTTCTTAGAAAACATAGCCAAGTACGCAATATTAGACAGATTTTAGTCAACAATACAATAGTACTCACTTATACAGAGTAAAAAGAACCTTCAGATATTGGAGGTCATCTACATTAAATCAAAACAATCCACACTTAACAAAATCACTTTTAAATCAGGTCATAACACATGACATTGCATTTAAATATATAGCTTTGTTGACATTTCGAGCGCTAACGAGGTGTGACGTCATAGACCCGCATTACAAATGTACGAACTGCGTTTTCTATTTGGTAACTGCTATCGTTGCTTAGCAAAGTTTTGTCAACACAAGATAAAATGGATGTTTTTATGTTAACCTCCATGAATATTGCTCATGTGAGCTGAATGCTTAGAAAAACATAATTAAAAGTATTCAAATGGAGAATCTTTGTCTTTGTCTTCACATAAATTTTATGCCAAAATACGATGTTCAGAACAGCTTATGATCAAACATAATAGATATTCATTGTGTCTTATATTTAACAATATATGTTTAGAATATATATATATTGATTTTACACATTTTCACACATTAATTCCACTCGGTTTGTTCTGGAGAACATTTTCGAAGAAATAAAAAAATAGGCCATCTTAGGCAATCAAGCTGTTATCGAACGTTTGATTAAGCAACAGGCTGGATCTGCTAGGAATCTATGAACGCATACATAATAGTGATCCTTCTATGCAAATGTTGGGCTGTCATGTCGATACCTTGAGGTCAAACAACAGGCAAGATTACATAGGAAAAAGGAATATATTTCATAGGAATTTAATTCAAAATATAAAATAAATTAAAAGTATTATTTTCATACTGACCCATTGTGTAAGAATTATGGATTCAAAAACTTTTAAAACCTCTCATATAAAGTGACGAGCATTGAAAGTTAACACAGGGACAAAATATCTATTTTAACATTTTGCTTAAATATGCTGCAATATACTTTCAGGAATGGGGTATGTATTCTCTCGAGATGGAAATCCAAGTTGTATTGGGTAATTTTTATATTTTTATAAGTGAAAAATGATTCTATGAATAGCATTTATTGATGCAAATGTTGAAAACATTGAAATTGGTGTTATATTGGGACACAGTTACACGCATTAGTTTTTGATCAGAAACAATTTGATTAGCAATTAAAACATGAATATTCAACAAACAATAGTGCACAAATTCGATAATATATATATATATATATATATATATATAAGGTAAGATGCTTGTGTGTGTGTCTGTTTATCTGTCTCTATTTTTGTATTTTTTCAGCTCTTTTATTTTAGTTTTTGCGTTGGGTTTGACTCTAAGTAGGTATATTTGTAGTTCTTAGTCTCAGCCATGATACCATTTACTCAGAGGACTTATTTAGCCTTCAAAATTCAGTTTACGGCGAAAAGCACTTTTTTGATATCGATACCAGGAAAACAAAATTTGACTTACATCCATTGATTTTTATTTCAGTCTACGGTTTCTCTTTGACTGCAAACAACTATTGCTTTTTAGTCTTTCGTGCCAATGTCTCTGGAGTCTGAGCTCCAGGACCATGGATTTGTTTTAAAACTTTCATTACACCCGAGCAACGCCGGGCTATACTGCTAGTACATATAAAGTGATGTGTAATTTGTCATCATTTTATATTTGTATGTCAAGTTTGCATGTGGCTCGATTTTGATCTTTGTTGCAGAGTATAGCAGGGACAATTATGCAACGTCTGAGAGAAAAAAAAACTATTGCAGCAGGAATTTATAAACGGCATGCTGTACTACGATGCAATACAAACATTTCGCAGTATTTGTGTGTCAATCTGAGAATAGTGCAGAGGATTTGGAAAGACTTGGGTGAATTTAATGGTGATTACAAACATACAACTCAGAAAAATCATTCTGATCATTCTGATGAAAAAAACAAAAAAACTCCTGAATTTGTTGTTGAGGGCATCAAACTCAGCAAGGAGTTTATACATCAAATTTCTTGAGGAGCTAGCGTTGCTCTGTGGCTAGATGAATTTTTTACCATCCCACACAAACAGAAGAACACAATCATTTCTATCAGACAACCTCTGCGACCCCCTAGCCCCCTTTATATGCCCCCACTTACTTCTCAGACTCCAAACTCACTGATTATTATTAGTGGGTCGCAGTTGAGAAAGGAGGACAAACAAAATTGTTTGTAAAAACAAAGATTAACAGAAGGCACTGATTGTGGCAGAAGATTCCGAAGTCTTCTAGAGGCCTGATTCAAATCAATGTCAATTTTATTGAATAAATTTAGTCTTTACTATTTTCAGTTATTTTATAATTTTTGTGAATATATCTATTCAATTGAGTCGTCAGTGCTATTTTCATGTTTTCTTAATGTAGACGACAATTTATCCATCGCTACAGTATATATATATATATATATATATATATATATATATATATATATGAGGGAGAGAAAGATAAACAACGTTAATCCCCGTTTCATGCCATCGACAATATAAGAATATGTCTTACGCCAGCGTGGCACGGAAACCTGTTAGCCAACATACAGCCGTGATTTCTATGTCCCTACCGTTAATATCTACAAACACAATTTGAAAAGCTCTCTTTACAGTCAATATATATATGTATATATATATATATATATATATAAATATATATATATATATATCTTTTAGTTTCTTTTTTTAATTTTTTTCTTTTTTCCTTTTTCTATTTCACTTGATTTTGTCTGGATAAATTTGAACATTCATTGTTGCATGAATTTGGTTTGATGAGATGATAAGAGAGCTGCAAAATATGATATTACCTATGGATTTATAAATATTTTTTCTTGACTATAATACTGTGTTAAATTTAGATTAAATTTTAACACTGAGTTCTTTGGAGTTAATCTCCGATGTAATTTACCTTACCAAATATAAAAGACTATATATATATATATATATATATATATATATAATGTATCGAGTCATGAGATAATTTTATTAGCATATATTGTTAAATATAAGAGACAATGAATGTATATTATGTTTAATCATGAGCCGTTCTAAACATCGTATTTTGACTTTAATTTCAGGTGAAAATAAAGACGAACCTTCTCCAATATTTGGATATTTTTTTATGTTGGCTCTAAGCTTTCGGCTCACATGAGCCATCGTTAGAGATGTTACAGAGGCGTTAACATAAAACATCCACCATCAAAGAAGATTTTATCTTATGGTGACATAAAACTTTACAAAGCAACGATAACAGTTACCAAATAGCAAACGCAGTTCGTAAATTTGTAATGTGATTGTATGACGTCACATCGCGTGAGAGATCGAAATGTCACCAAAACCATATATTTAAATGCAATGTAATGTGTTATGACCTGATTTAAACGTGATTTTATTAAGTTTGGATTGTTTTGATTTAATGTAGATGATCGCTAATATCTGAAGATTCTTTCTACTGTGTGTATGAGTGAGTATTATTGTATTGTTGACTAAAACCTTTCTGGTATTACCTACATGGCTATGTTTTTCTATGAAATGTTGTTTAATTGAACTCTGATAAGATGACAGGTAAGTCTATGGGAGAGTGTGGTTGTAGTAAAACTAATATACGTAGTTGGTTTTTTATTACTACCAGAGATACAATCTCTGAACGTGTATGAATTGATACACTACATTGGTTTTCTGTAGAGGATTTAGTTGTGAGGATGTAGCGTTATTACAGACTATGATGTCAATTGTATTAAACTTTCATAATATATCATGAACTTAATTTGATTAATATTATTTATTGGTTTGACTTTCCTACATATTATGTTTTTGTGAGTTTTTTCATCTTGTTTGTAATTATTATGTAATTGGTTGCAATAGTATAAGCTAATAGTGTTGTGTTTATTTTGACGTACACTATTACTATTAATATGATTTATTTTCACTTGAAATTAAATCCAAATTATGAGCTTTTGAACGGCTCATGAGAAAACAAGATAGACATCCATTGTCTCTCATATTTAACAATATATATATATATATATATATATATATATATATATATATATTAACGATAACAACATTTATTAGAAAATAATTGTTTGTTTGATAAATTAGAATACGTTATTATTATTGTTGTCTTACCTACCCATTAGAAAATTAGTTAATCCTTTCTGAACCAGGAAGCTCACCATTTCATTATGTTTTAGCAAGAATGCTAGTTTTGAATTTGTAAGTGAGGCAAAGAATGCAATGACTGAAACGGGGAAACATGTTATTTTATATTCTCACTACTTTTAAACACTTTCATTGTCTTACTATAAATCATTATTTTGCAATTGATAAATATTTTCTTATCATAGCTATATTGCGATTATTTTTACCCACTAATACGAATAACTATATTCCAACGATATTGTAAATATTATGATTGCTTGTGATTTACATGCAATATAGATTGCAATCTACCGTGTCTCGCATTGCTACTAGTAACTATCTTACTCTTCCCGGCCGATCATTCGTTGATACTCTCTTGACCTCTGAACAAGTACCATTTAATTCTTTGGCCAATATTGTCTGTCGTATCGGATAGAGATCAAATTAAATTCATCAATATTTGCTCTACGTCATGAGTCCTAAGAGTGCGCGTTGTGAAAAGAGTCTAAATTTTGTAATAAAGACGAAAGTTTTTTTCTATTCGATGCTTGTACAAAGCACTTTACTAGCAAAATAGGGCTGACAAAAGCTAAATAAGGTGCTGATAAATAGAAAAATGCCAGAAACAAAAAAAAACAAGAAAAAAAAAAGAGCTACACAGCTATGTGATAGCCGACCTCAGTGAATATTGATGAATTTTCTCAAGGATAATTAAAAGCTATAATTAAATAAATATCTATCTAATCAATCTCTGTATATATATATATATATATATATATATATATATATATATATATATATAACTATCTCCCGGTTCACACTCCACCCACGTCTATTGAACAGGTGAAGAGGCTCATCCCTTGTTCCCTTGTTTCCTGTTTATGATGCCGTTTCCGGTTTTTTCTTATCCAATCTTATCACTCTTTTCCTTATTTTTTTTCAATTGGAGTAGATAGACTAAACAATCGCCCGGTTCACACTCCACTTACGTCTATTGAACAGGTGAAGAGGCTCATCCCTTGTTTCGTGCTTAGGATGCGGTTTCCGATTTTCTCTTTTCCAATCTTTTCACTCTTTTCTTTGTTTTTTCAGTAGGAGTAGATAGACTATACTATCGCCCGGTTCACACTCCACTCACGTCTATTGAACAGGTAAAGAGGCTCATCCCTTGTTTCCTGTTTAGGATGCGGTTTCCGGCTTTCTATTTTTCAATCATTTTACTCTTACGTAACCCCCTGCGCATCAGTGGCGTTATCGCCTTGCTTGGGGTGATATGATTAATATATATATATATATATATATATATATATATATATATATACAGAATATTACGAATAGTACAAACAAAATTTGTAAACAGTCTACTGTTCTTAAAAAATAATTTTTGAAGTGTACTCCATATGTAGTAGAGCAATATTTATATTAATATTTTTATTATATGTATTTATGATAAAACATAAATGACTTTACCACAAAAACTCTTGTTCCGTTACTACTTGCAGCAAAGCAGTTGTACCAAAACAGAGCAGCTCTTGTGTTGCAGTCAACTATGTTTTATTAAAAACACATATAACAAAATAATAATTTGCATTTACACACACACATACACACACACACACACACACACACACATATATATATATATATATATATATATATATATATATATATATAACGTAAAATATTTTATATGTTTGTCAGGTAAATTTCAACACAGACAAACTCCAAAGAACTCAATGTTAATTTTTTTATTAAATTTAACTGAGTAACATACTTATTATTATTATCGTTATTATTTTTAATTTTTAATTTTTATATAATTTTATATAATATACTTTATTATTATTGTTATTAATATTCTATTATATTTTTCTACTATTTTTTCTATAATTTTTTATTATTTTATTTTTTCATTAGCGTTATATACTCTTTTTTATTTCAACTTTTTGTATTATTATTCGTATTATATTTATTCTTATGTCCATATTACTACATTTACAATATAATAATAATACTATTATTTATGTTATATTTTGTATTAAGTAGAAATTAGAATTTATTTTCATAGCGTACATCTCATTATCTTTAAAACTAAAGTTAATGTTAATTTTTAATGTCATGTTTTTCAAAGAAAACAAACGATTTGTAATTCTGGTTAATACTCACGCTTTCAGTAACGAATATTGTTTATGTTTCTATGGTTCTGAGAAGCGGCTGTTTAGCTGCAAAATATTTAGTACCCATGGATTTGTAGAATATCTTTTTTTTCAAATATATATATATATATATATATATATATATATATATAGTGACACGCATAAGTATTGGATACATGTTATTTTCTGTTATAACTCTAGTTTATGTTTGTCATTTTGCCTGATATTTGGTAAGTAATATCTCGTAAATTTGTTTTAGTTGTATGTGGAAAGAAAATTAAAAACTTATGCATGAATTCATTATTTTATCAAAATTCAAAATTACCCAATGCAAAAGTATTGAATACATGATACTTTTTTCAAATTTCCAATCAAAACATAGGATTTTAAAAGACTTTAGATATTTAATTTTTTCGATAGTATTAGAATGTTATCTCTGACCAATCATAGAAGCACACAATTCCTTACAAGACGGTGCTACTAATCATTTGACTCTTTGATGTGCATTCTGCAATACAAGGATTAAAAATGGCAACAACTAAAGAATTTTCCGGAGATATGCAAGATAGAATCTTTGAACTTCACAAAGGAGGACAAGTTTATCGAATAATTAGCCAAAAATGAATCTAGCACTAAGTACAGTAGAAAATATCAGAAGTATGGCGACGGTACAGCAGACCTTCCAAAAAATGGAAGACTTAGAAAATTAAATGAGAGGATTCAAGATGGATCAGCAGAAATGTGCAAAAAAAAAGCTCTTTATTTTTCTTTCTGAAATTAAACCTGATCTTGAGGTGCTGGAATTAATGAAAGTAAGGATAACATCAGCAGAGCTCGATATCATAGAGGATTTTATTCAAGTTCTCCAAGAACAATGCCTTTACCTAAAACCAAACATGTCAAAGACCGATTAAAGTTTGTCCAAAGTTATGTAAAGAAATGTATACACTTATAGGAAATGGTAACCTGGTCGGATGAAACGAAATGTGAACGATTATAAAGGAACACAGCGACAAATCTTAGGCGAAAAAATAGAACTGCCTTCAATAAGCACAATAACATCCCCACAGTTAAGTTTGTGGGCGGTTCCATAATGATATGGGAATACTTTTCATCCAAGGGCACTGGTGAGTTACAAGTTATCCATGGAAGAATGAATGGTAGCATGTACAGGGAGATTCTAGAGAAGAACCTTCAGAAATCTACAACTTCTTTAGGACATGTTCGGAATTTCGTGCTTCAACACGATAATGATCCCAAACATACCGCAAAACATACAAAGGAATGGTTTGAAAATAATGGTATTAGTACTCTCAATTGGCCAAGACAGTCTCCTGATTTAAATCTAATTGAGAATTTGTGGAATACTTAGAAGGTTGAATGTTATAAGCGGAATACGCAAAATATCAAGCAATTAGCGGAATTATGTAAGGAAGAATGGGGTAAAGTAACGGTGGATCAGTGTGGAAAACTTGTGGCCAACTACAGAAAGCGACCGGAAGCAGTGAAACAAAACAGGCTACGCAACAAAATATTAAATTGATGTATCCAGTACTTTTGCATAGGGTAATTTTGAACATTGATAAAAAAATAGATTCACCCATGAGTTTTTACTTTTCCTTCCACATACAACTAAAACAACATTACGAGATATTACTTACCAAATATAAGAAAAAATGGCGAACATAAACTAGAGTTATAACAAAAAATAACATGTATCCAATACTTATGTGTTTCACTGTATATCTATTTTCCAGGTCTATCTGTCACCTTCTGTTCATATCTCTCATTTTATTTTCATACATATTTATGTATCTATATTTCTATCTCTGTTCATGTTTATCTCTGTTCATATCCATCTATTTCAATATTTTCATATTTATCTTTCTGTGTTTGTTAATATTTATCTCTCTATCGTAGTCTGTTCATATTTATCTTAGTCTATTCTATTCTAGCTAGCTCGTAATTTAGTGACGTATTTTTTATCTTTCTATTTTTGACTTTAAATTTCTGATGACTCGTAGCTTTTATTAAATATGTTTTAAATTATAATTCATCGAACTTTTTGAGACATAAAACGCTAGTTCATTTGTAAGTTGAAAATTTCTGTGATCTCGCATTCTAATGAAACTTCTAAGTCTTTTATCAACAACTGAAAATGAAAAAAATTACTGTGATAATAAAAAAAAATTAAAGGATTCAAATGGACTGTTCGAAATCAAAGTGACCGCTTTGTCATTATCTCTTTCTCTACTAGTAACACGGCTATAATCCAGTTGCCTTTTGACGAAATGTTCTTTGCTTTATTGTTTCTTGCTTTTAGTGTTGAAATGACGGATTACTACATCTTTACAGAGATGCATTCTGGCAATGTTTGAGATAAAAGTTTCGAATTTAACTGTCATTAAAGGTTCACAAACCAGCCAATTATGTGATTGGTGTGCCTAGGTATCTTCATATCCCCATATTATCCGAATTTGCAAGTGAAGATTTATCTCGCTTGGGAGAATTCTTGATTCTCATTTAGAAGTCAAGTCATACTTCTTGTGATGCATATGGAATAGACATAGAATACTATCAACACTTTTAAAACGAACCTGCATGTAGTGAGTTATTATATATAAACGAAAAAATGTATATTAAAACGAAATAATAGCACACACAAACAAATGAACATCTTTTCTAATTTCCTTTGGATCTGCAGTGTCTCTTCGTTTTGAGATTACATCACCATAGACAATGGGATGGAACCTATTCCGTCTGCTTCCGTGATGTAACTACCGGCCATTGTTACTAAGCTAAAGCCATATCAATATAAGTAGTCGGTATCTCTATAATATATGCAGTTGTGTTAGATTTTGGAACCAAATCACCTCATTGTAAGTGACAGAAATGGCACGGTAAAAATCCTTTTTGAATCGCTGCTCCCATGCGATACGAAAACTGAAGGGGTTAATTTGGGTAATAAAAAATGTGAAAAAGGTTAGTGAGGAGAAAAGACAATAAGAGAACGGACCTAAAGAAGACACGATATGACAACTGAATTTGGAAGAATAGATAGAAGTTAAAAGGGATGAAAGAAGCGGGAAAAGTGTTCCAAGATGAGATGTGCGAGAAAAGAAACCATTTGAAAAAAAAAAACATTATTGCATCTAATGAATCCAAAAGTAAAATGATGGGACCTAAATGCTTAGAATCATGCGGTCGGAGTATCAAGAAAGTTCATCAAAACAATTACTATCAATATATTTATTGTATATAAAGAGGAAATCAGCTTACGGCGGTTGGAAAGTGATAGTCTGAAATCAGGAGTAATAAAATTGCAGGAGTAATAAAATTGCAAATTTGTTGTGGAGTTATTTTTTGCAGTGGAGGCTAGAATTTGTGCCTAAAGTGGTTCGAATAGGTTCGAGGTACAAAACATTAGGAACTTGATATAAAACGTATTACGCAGTGTAATCTTGCCAGGTCGCTGAATACTTTAGTATTCGACTAACTGTTGACTATTATCGTCCAACATTGGCTGATCCTCGTTCCTCATACTACTCCTACTTAATTAGGTGGGAGAGTCTATTCACTATAAAATAGGTGTATGTCACCATAACACCATCCCAAAAGCAGTCCTAGCATTATTTGTTTCATATAACGATTCCATATCCAGATATTGGAAGTTGGCATAATCCATGATGATGTAAGGTAAAATCTTTTTCTTAGACGATAGTAGTTTCGTTTTAGAGGTGTTCAAATTTACAAGGCTTTTATTAGTCATTTCTTGCCAAGGTCACGACTTTGAGATCATCTGCCACTCTTAGTTTATTGGTGCTACTAATAAGACAAGAATAAATAGATATGTAATGAGTATAAAGTTGGAAATTGATGACACCAGTGAGATCATTGATGAATATATTAAACATAGTAAGCCCGACATTAAAGACGAGGTGGACCTGGAAAACAATGTGAAAAGAGACTAAAGCAGTTCAACACAACTTCACGCTTCAAATAAACAAATGTTTTTGCTGCAATATTAGGAAAAATATATTCAGATGAAATAGTGGTATTCAATACAAACCCAAAATAATACATTTGAGGATTCTTTTGAATATATATATATATATATATATATATATATATATATATATATATATATTATATAATCATTCTGATACTAAATAAACTGAGGTGCCAAATATGAGGAGTGGCAAAACGAAAAAAACTCTGTCAGTAAAATATATTGGTCAAAACAACAAAATACGGCTAATTCTCACTTTCAAATAAACCTACTCACAGGTTTTTTAATTTATATTTGGAAGTTTAAATCTTAAATTATTTTATTAATCCTTCTAATTTTGACCAAAGCAATTTACCAGTTGGCCCAGAGAAGGTTGATATTTCATCTAACAAGATGTTGTCTCATTAGAATCACTATGGAGAAGGCAACATAACCATTCAACCATCAATTCCAAGAACATTCATAATTTACAACTGCAGATAAATAAATACACATTAGTCAGTTATTTATACGCTCAAATCCAGAAGTGCCTATATTGATTGAATAATGTTGCTTAATGACAAATAACGATATGTTTTATTAAATATCAGTATTTTTCTAAATTTACATTTTTAAGCCACTTTCTCCGATTCATCAGAGGGAACTTAAAGTATATGTATTTTTCCTTCATGAATTTTAGATTCTGTGAAAAAAGTTAAACGATTTGTCTTTAACACTTAATTTTGATTTAATTTTTTCTTTCTATGTCACTATTAAATAGCGTAGAGTCGAAGTAAGAATTCATTTTGAATTTAATGAAGTCATGGAAAGAAAATATATTGTTAGTTTTTCTATTAAACAGCTCAATGAATAACTATTACACCTTAATTAATTTGGTAGTTTTGCTTAGGTAGGACTGTGAATAAAACAATACTCTTCAATGCAAATTAAATGAAACGGAATGTATAATGTCTTCCTAAGATCTTTCACACTTTACGGTGTTTTTCTCTTCCGACTGACTACATTTTCCTTTCGTTTTTGATTGGTGGATCCAGTTTGTTTCTTCACCTTGAAGCCATGAATGATAGTTGAAAGGATGACACAAAAAATATCCACGATCTCTTTATAAGGATTGCCAGTATGTTCATTCAGCCTTGCAATTTTTGTACGCTTCCTTGGAGTAACTTCCATCACAGAAAATGGCGGTAACACAACTAATCGACATCGTGACAATAGTGTCTGAACGTGATAAAAATCTGATACAAACAAGGATATAGCAATATCTTTCAAGGTTAAACACATTTCATCATACACCCCAAAAATAGATTGATATTACTGCACACCACTGAAAATGACCTAATCTGAAAAAAATAGAAATCAATTATAACCTGTCATCCCAGTGGGTCGAAAAATGATCATATGCTGAAAGAAATAGAAATAAAGAAGTTGATTTAATTAGTGTTTGTACTCTAATTCGCATCAGAATTTTTATGAGTGTCTTCATATGTTGGTGAAGAAAAAAAACACCCTTAACATTGATGAAAATATTTTATATATGTTTATCTTTCTAGTACAGGTGTTTTCAAACGGTGCGGCAGACCGGTGATAGCAGGGGGGGAGGGGGAGGGGGAGGGGGAGGGGGAGGGTGAAATGATTGAAAGACAATTTTATTTAAAAATGTAAAATACTATTATGGATTACTTCTAATCGGATGCATCAGTTCCAGTATAAATAATCACTGACTGCTTTTATCATTGTTTTTTTTTTTTTACATCAAAACAAGTATTAAGAATATAGCAACTAGGGTGCTCAATTTGGAGAAGAGAGCTATGAACGATAATGTTTTGACATTTAATCTGCAGTTATCAACCTTTAACATTGTCTCTGCTTTGTTAAATTTTTAAATATAATTTTTATCATATAAAAGTTGGTAACGCGCGAGCAATGTTTCATTCCAAAAATGCGACCCAGCTGAAAAAGAAAAGGGCTTTGGGTCCAGTGAAAGGGCGCGTTCCAGAAGCTGAGCAAAGTACTAACACACAGGAAGATCTCAATAGAAACGAAGAAAAGAGTGCTAGACTGCTACGTGATGTCAGTTCTTCAATACGGCTGTGAATGCTGGACAATATCATCGAAAATAAGGACAAAACTGGAAGCGGCCGAAATGTGGTTCTACAGAAGGATGCTACGTATATCGTGGACTGAGCATACAAGCAACGACGAAGTGTTAGAAAGAATGGCAACAAAAAGGAAATTGATGCTGAGCATCAGGAAGAGACAACTGAAGTTCCTGGGACAAGCAATGAGGAAGGAGAGCCTGGAGAACCTGATACTGACTGGACAGATAGAAGGAAGGAGAGACAGAGGAAGGCAGCGGATAACATATTTGCAGGGCCTGATCAGGTGGATGACGGAACGGGGGTTGCCAGGAGCAACAGGAGCAAACATACTAAGAGCCACAAGGGATAGAGAGACGTGGAGATCCATGATCGCCTACGTCCTGAAGGGACAGGGCACATAGAAGAAGAAGAAGAAGATCTCGGAGATAGAAACTCTGATATAAAACCTTACGGTCATATCACGTTGAATACACCGGTTCTCGCTCGATTCCTGAAGTTAAACAACGTTGAGCCTGGTCAGTACTTAGATGGCAATACCAGGGGCTGTAAGTGTTTATTGACGGATGTTGGCTAGGTAAGAGAAATCGGTGATCCGAGTTCGAATTCCAGTTGAATATTCTGCATTCACTTGGGAAAGGGTACCCTCGGGAAAGGGTACCCTCGGGAAAGGTATTAGTACGTCTCTTCCTTCCAGTTATGGGTTAAATAACAGAGCAGGACTTGGGACCCTGCCCTTAAACAAATCCCAGTGAAATTTTCTCTATCGGGGAGAAAGCCGGCTCAACCCCGACCAGGGTAAATGCTGCTTGGACATGATGATGATGATATAAAACCAAAATTCTAGCATCGTGAGAATGCCTAAAATAAAAGTAAATACTGCATTGTGCGTCACGTGAGTTGCCTCAGTAGGCGTCAGTCATTGACAAACATGACCGTCCCGTGCTCGAAAATCTCTTACTAGTAAGGAAAAATATTGTCAACAATCTATCAACATCAATCAAATAATCGACTGCAAAATCAAAACGTAAAGCGGTAAATGATACCAACCAACAGTCAGTTAGGATCACATGATTTATGGTGCAAGGAAGCCAACCTTAATGCCTGAATGCAAGAAGTACATCGACTGGTTTGTGATTATATTAGGTATTTGAAACAATTTATTTTGATCTAGCAACAAAACGAAAAGTTAAAAACAGTTGAACTTGCAATATACATTTCATTACACATTATAATAGACAGACAGACAAACAGACGGCAGTCGACATTGTTGTTTATGACAGCAAGATCTGAAATACATCACCTGCCCTGCCTAAAAATGTGTTGTGCTAGAAAAAGATATATTCTGTGCAAGATTTAAGTAAACTATGTATATTAGAAAATACGAAAAAGTGTGCATTCATGGGAATTTAGTGCTTGCTCGGATTCTTTCACGGTAAAAAAATGACCCTTTAAAACAGATGCCTTAAATAGAAATAGAGAACTCTTTTTAAGTTTATATTATTCACAAAGATATTCCCTCTTTACCAGAAGTCTTGACCACTCTGTGTAAGAGTGCATCACATGGTATTAACCAGACAATGCAACGAGTATTATAACTGCTTCAAAACTTCAGACTTTTGGATTCTCTTCTAATGACCCCAAATTAATTTAAATGTAAATTCGAGAAAAAACATTCAAAAGAAATTAAATGGAATTACATAGCGTATAGTGA
This sequence comes from Ascarosepion bandense, assembly GCA_037127315.1. Taxonomy (NCBI): domain Eukaryota; kingdom Metazoa; phylum Mollusca; class Cephalopoda; order Sepiida; family Sepiidae; genus Ascarosepion; species Ascarosepion bandense. The sequence continues at coordinate 139,060 of JBBBDQ010001209.1, forward strand.
CTTGGTGGAAATATCATTGGCATTAGAAAAATTACACATTTAGCCCGCTTCAAGTGAGTTTCAATTACTTTCTTATAATTTCTTTCAATTTTAAACAGTTGGTGACAGATCTTAAAGTATACAAAATATATTTGAAAGTAATCACAGACTACACTGACATCAGCCAGTAGAATAATCTGCCTGCTAATACATAAACCACGAAGAGTTCCTTAAAATTTAAAGAAGAATTTAGAATTCAATAAGAGAGTTCACAAAGATATCAATAAATCTTGATGTAAACAACATAGAGGAATCAAATAGTGCCATATGTTAATTAGTTTGATAAGCGTATGGGACAATTCTACAAATAAGTACAAAAAAATAAATGACAACGTTAAATTGATGCAAAAAAAAAAACTAAAAAGAAAAAATGGAAAGAAAAATACAATACAATTAACAAGTAATATTAAGCATAGAGAATGGGTTAAAAAATGGCGGAAAGTGAAGAATCACAATAATATCATCACAGACAGCAAAGATGAATCGTTTTGGTTTGAAAGAACAATTTGATTCAACCCTAAAAACAAGAAGCTTAAGATGTCCACAGAAATAGAACGTATACCAATAAATATGCACGTAATCATAATATGCATCTATTATATATCATTACAAACATCATTTTTAGACATAAAAAAATTAACATACTAATGAAAAAAATTAAGAAAACTATTTAAAAACATGGAATAGACTACGAAATAATACTCAATCATTTGCATTGAGTCTGAACTTTTGAAAATAACTTACTTTCTATCTGAATTAAGTAAAATGTTTTACTATATTTTGAAAAGAAGCATGAAATAAAAAAAAACAACCCACAATTGGCGCTTTATTTTGCATTAAGTCACGATGAATACAAAAGGGTTGCCCTCAAAATGATCACACAGTTATATCAACTGGTGACAGAATTATTAATCCTTATATTAACTAGGCTCTTATTGTTGTATGAAGGCTATCATTTAACGGCCAAGTTTGGCTTTTCATCAAACAAAACGACGAAAATGCTAACCTCTCTAATAGAAAACTGTATACCTGAGATGTGCGAGGGTGGTGCAGTGGATATCGGCTCAAAACGAGAGATCAGGAAGCCGAGTTCGAATTCTAGTTGAATTCGTTGCATTCACTTACGCAAAAAATATCGTGCAAAAGGTATTAATCCGTCTTTTCTCACTAGCTATTGAATAAATAGCAGGAAAGACTAGGTTCTATCGCTTTGGTTGGCAGCCAGTCAACCGGAGAAATAGCTAGTAATCTGCTGCGGGAAAATAATTTACCCAATCAGTTATGTCTCGAGAGATGATCCTCTGACCGAGAATCATGTATGACACTTAAATGACTAATACCGACTGTGTAGACCTTATATTAGCATATGAAAAATAAAGAACTTCTAACTAATCTCACCTTCAAAGCCCTGAATCCACTAGATGCATCAATGTAATTTATCTTACTATAAAAACTTACGTATCTCTCGTTTCCCAATACGGAAACATTTTAAACCATAACAAATGTATGGGAGTTAGCAAATGAGGTCTACAGTCTATATAATCACTTCGTAGCCGCGCGTATTTACGAACACGGGTGTTAGGAGATGGGCATTGATCGGTCAAGCATTCACTAAAATATCCCAAACGAATCTCTTTAAAAGATTACGATAGAATTTTTTTCTCCAGAATGCAATATACTGATGAGGAGAAAGCCGCACTGATGACTTATAGTTGCGTTTAGAATTATCTTGACGAGAAAACTGATCCCCCACTAATTACTACCTAATAATATTATACATCTCTTTCCCCTATCTAGCTATAAGTCAAATAATAGAACAGATTGGGTTCTATAGCCTTGGTTGGCAACCAGTGTACAGCAGAAAGTAAGGACAACCTACTGCGGGATAATGTACTCCCCAGTCAGTCATGTCTTTTTTGAGACATGATTGCCCAAAGCGTGTATCACGTATGGCACTTAACTGACTACCATACTAAGCTTAGTCTAATAAGCATCTTCAAATTGATTTCTAATCGTGAAAGAATAAATTGTATATGTAAGAAACCATCTTCAGAGCGGGCATGTGAAACAAAGTACGTAATTAGCAACTTTTGTAAGAAAAATGTTCATTTTTAAAATCTTTGGATATTTAAGAAATTTGTCTCTGGCTTAAGCGAAGAACCAAAGATACAGTGAAATTTGCCACTGATTAAACTGAGACCAACTATGGCTTTGTGTGATAAAACCTGATTCTAATGTTTACTTAATTATTCGAAACACCGGAACGGATATATGATACTTTTTAACTTCTGTTGAGCAGAAGTCCATTGTTTTGAACAACATATATATATATCCTCGTCGAAACTGCAAAACAAACTACTGGTATATGAGTCTCATTTCAAAGAGCAAAAAATGAAGTATTAATTAAACAGAATAAATCCATGTAGTTGGTTTTTTAAAATGGTAGCGAGAAATTTCAAAAGGTTTTTTCTACCTCACTAAACTCTTAGAAAATAAACAAATGATCAACCATTAGATGTTTCTCTATATGAAATATTCTTTTAGTAAATATTTTGAACTATTATCTTACCGTTTTTATTTTTTACGTAATTCTTGAAACATCTTTTGATAAAGATAATTATAACATCTTTTGATAAAGATAATTATAATTTTTTTGTTCGCTTTATTCTTATGGAGTCGTGCCCTTCTTTCATCTAAGGCTCACTCATTTGCATTAAATAATGTGAACTAATAATTATAGATGTCATCAGCAAATAAGCGGAGAACTTTAAATATCTGGCAAATGTCGATAATTTTTTTCCCAAAAGCGGGCATTCAGATAAAATCATATTTTGGTCTAATAGTACGCTCAGAAGGTGGTCAAAATCAATAAGAGAATCATTAATTAAGGTGCATTTTTGAATGTGATATTATTGTTGAATCTTTCAGAATCAAACAATAGTGAAATGTAAGATTCCTGGAATTATACTTTGCCACAAACTTTGATTATGTTGTGTTATATATGTCAATGAAAACTAATATTTTCCTTTGTCTTCAACTTTGACTTGCATCTAGTTATTAACATAATACTTTTCGTGTACCTTTTCTTTTGCTAGTTCAGTTATTTTCCTCCTATGCGATAAACGCAATCGCTTCTCCGAATTTTTCTAAGTTCTTTCGCAAAGTCAAGAGGCAGAGATCTTTTCTTTGATTATACTAACTTTTTATGGTTTTACCTACTTTTACCTGTTACCGTTCCAGCTTCCGATAACATTCGAAGCTTCATTTATTTATCAGTTTATTTTGCATTTAACTGTTTCACCTACTTTTAGATCTCTGACAGTATTCTTGTTATTTCTTACTCTATTGTTAAGTAAACGTCTTCTTTCAGGAAGAACTAAACTCGATATTGTCACAAGGCTAATATTTTGCTAGTGTTTGTTATTCATATTCATCATTGAACAAGTAAGTAAACTCGCATTACAAATACAATTCCCATCGTAGAAACCAAAACAACAAAAGTTAGTTTGAAGTTCTTCAAGAATTTAATTGTCTCTGTTGCAGAAATCCTCAAATATTTCATCCACAAAACAGCCACCATTTTAACATTTAACATTTATTACCACATATATAACTTACCTGACTTACTATAAATAGAAAACTAAAAATTAAGAAAAAAAAACAATAGGGGTGATCATTTTAAAGTCTACATTTTTATATCACTCATAGAAACTGTTGCAATTTCTGGTTCAAGAAAGGCTAATAGAATTATTCTCACGATATGAAAATTAATATGTACAATAAAACTAAATTATTCGATGTTACTAAGCGATTGTTTTGCCTTAACTTGTGTATTAAGATTATGTATAAACTATTGTATAAAACTAGTCTAAATACTACAGTTGGATATACATATATAGTCATCCGCAAACAGATCTGTTTCGCTGTATCACTGCTCATCAGTATGGTGAGACATCCGATTGCTTTTAGCCAGGATTGAAATCCCGACCGAATTGACATCATTCGGCAATTCTACCTCTGATCTATGGTAGAAGGAGGTAGACTTTTAGCGTGTGATCAACCATGTACACATACGACAGTATATATATATATATATTTTTTTATATTCTTAATCCAAAAGGATAATCAGGTAGGTAAATAGCAAAAACCCGATCCTAATTAATATTAATTTCATTAATATTAAAATTGATGAAGGTGGAGGGCACGATGCAATTATTTTAATCACAGAGCCAAATATAAAATAAAGCAAAATTTCGATGTTTAAATTGCTTGAATAGCCATTTCTACGAGGATATCTTCGCGTCTTCAGCAACGAAATATATTTTAATCAAATTCAAATGACAAAAGATTTCATACAGACAGAAGTCAAAAAAAAAAAAAATTCCATCCACAGGAAAATAAAATGGGGTGGGATTAATAATTTTTAATTTAAAGAAGTAAACTGGGAAGCAGATACCTATGTCTAGAAGACACCCCACTCACTTATCTGAGTTGAGAGTTAAAAGATGAAATTTAGCCATGTCTGGAGAATAGAAGTATTAGGGAGAAATAAAGGCAAAAGGAAAGAGGGAAAAGGAAAAGAAAAGAAAAATGAAAAAAAAGAAAAAGTGGGGAAGGGGTGGTTGAAAGAGAAGCAAGATAAGAAAAGAAAAAAAGGAAAAGCTGGAAAAAATGTTTTCCATAGAAAAGAGAAAACGCTATCATGAAAGTTAAAAATATCATTGAAAAAATGTACCAAAGCGATTATAGTTTAAAAATAATGACTGGGACAAATTTTATAGAAAAAAATTTTTACATATAAATTTAAATTAAATATAAATCTTAAATTTTAGATTTAAAATAAAATAAATTAAAAATAAAATAAAATTTTAAATAAAAGAAATTAAAAATAAAAATCTTAACTTTAAGGGTAGATTTCAAAAGAATCCATTACTACAAGTACACACACACACACACACACACACACACACATATATATATATATATATATATATATATATATATTGAGCACTCTAGAAGAATGGTAGACTTTGAAAACAGTCGCTACTCCAGCATTTACGCATCGCTCATTCAATAATGAATTAGAGCACTCTGGCTATTGGGCGTGTATAATGATATAAGCGCTAAAAAGTATGCCTTCTTCCACCGAACGCTTGTATCCCAGAGGTAGAAAGGCCGACTGACGCCAATTTGGTCGGGTTTCAATCCTGGGTTGAAAAACAATCGGAAACTAACCGTACTGATGAGCTGTGATACAGCGAAACAGATCTGTCTGCGGATGACTATATATATATATATATATATATATATACACATACATGCACAAAAACACATACACACGCATATATATATACACACATAAATACACTTTCTAAACATAATTTACTTAAAAAGCTAAAGGATATTCGCAATTCACGATTTAAATTTAATTTTAAATATTTTTAAAAATTTAAGAAACTAAATTAGAGGCAGCTTAGTACTAAAGGAACGAAATTATATTTTCATTGTAAGGGCCCTGCTAAAAGTTAATCAAAAACTAATCTTTATTTGTAAATGGTAAATTAGATTTAGTATGAAAATAAATATATATAAATATACCGATAATTATAACAAGGCGCATGAAAGTTAAATGAGTAATTTAGTTATGAACAACAAAGTTGAAATAAGAAACTTCACAAAAACAAAACAAAATATGTAATGGTGCAGGAAAAATGGGGTCTCAAAATTTAGTCTACAGATTTATACATGTTCAATAGTAAATATTTAGATAGAAAAAAGGAAGTAGAAAGATATCTATATGGCTGGGATCAGTATTTCGTAGTGAGGTTCAAATTTACTAGCTTAAAAAATAATTTATTTTACTAAAATCATGGATTAAATTTAAACCTTAAATCTTAAGATTTGGAATTTAAAAAAATCGACCTATGATGGCATTTGCTAATGAATTTTTTCCGTAAATTTAAAAATAGGTGTTGATTTAGGGTAATTTAATATTTGTATTTTTTCCTCTAAACATAGATAGCACTCATCGTAAAAGTTTCTAGGGGTAAGGGCTGATCCTATCAGTTTCCAGCTATCTATGGGGTTTAGCCCTTCTTCCTTCATTTTCAAATATCTTCTTAAAAGGGCTGTTTGATATTTCTGATTTGGTCTGGAAAAGAAATACCTATGATTGTAATAACGTTGCTTAAAATCCCCCGCGGATATGCAAATATAAGTCCGGTAATTTGTTCTACCGGAATAAAATCTTTTGTCATTTGAATTTGTTTAAATAAATATTTCGTGGCTGATATCCTCGTAGAAATAGCTATTCAACCAATATAAACATCGGAATTTTGTTTATATATATATATATATATATATATATATATATATATATATATACACGAATCACTTGCGTGGAAATGTATCTTGCAAATAGATACTGGTTAAAGGTTACACAGTTGTTAAATATTAAATTCGTTCTATACAGATCACTTTCTATCCTATTATATTATCATCATAAAAATAGACTCATTCGAATAATTTTCTCAATACACAGATGAGAATAAAAATAGTTCAGATGTCAGGAGGCTAAAATGAATTTTGTCATCGGGAAGAGTCGATGAGGCGACAGAACCTGACAGAAAAATATCGATATTGTCATACAACTAGAAATATATAAACGTTGGCGATGGAGAAGATGAACACAAATTTACAAACCATCTATGATAGGGATACAAATAAATTGAGGTAGTTAGATAATCAATGTTTACATCAAGAACTATCGTGTTTCGTTACTACTTGTTAATACCTCATTAGACAGTGAAATATTTAGTAATAGTTATATATAGAAATTAAAAAATTTAGAAACAACACAGTTGTTACCACATCTAGTCAAGTAAGTGCGGGCTGGAATTGAAATGTTAAAACTAGGTTAAGCAATAGAAAGTGACTCGAATCAATGGATATGATAACAAAATTAAATCAATAATGAACCGATGAAAATTGCCATTGATCTTCTACAAACAACAAGCATTCATTACGATTCAAGATCAACAAGAAACCATATCCTTAAAATCCACTAGCATGAAACAGATGAAGACATAGAATGATTTACCAATATAAAAAGGTAGAATGAACGTACATTCATTCAATTCAATATTTGTGTCTTCTATCCATCCATTAACGATAATCTGCTAATATTTGCAATCAATTTAGCAAGACATTACTGTCCAATTAACGATCACGAAATAAATAACATAAAGCAGGCACAAAATCCTACAGTGTTCTATAACGGTTGTCTGTCGACTAAAATTAATCACCCGGAATTTAATATTGCTATAATTCAGGGTGGCATGGGAAATAGTTGAAACCTTGTTATTGTGAATACTAAGATTTTATTTTCGTAATTAAAGACACCGAACTCTTTATGGAAGTCAGTGTAATTCTCCGTAAAGCCCACAAGAAGTAATTTACTATATATATATATATATATATATATATATATATATATATATATATATTTACAAGGAAGTCAGAGGATGAGTAAGAACAGGATACTGTTTAGATTTAGAAAAAAATGTAATCTTAATATAATATATACTGCGTCACCTGACGATTGCGTTGTGCATGAAACTACGAATGTGCTATTGGCGTGGGATAACATATATATACATTAATACATACGTATACACACAACGTAATTTGAAATCTTTGAAAACGGCTTATGTAAGCTGAAAGCTTCACCAAAACTACAGCACTGGGGAAGCGATCCACTTGCAGAAGTCAGCTTTGAATCCGGCGGCCTGCAGGACAATTGCCACATACTGATGGTCAACTGTATCAAATGCCTTGGACTGAACGAAATTAACCAACGCGGCTTGCTGGTCTTTTTTGAAACCTTCTAGGATGGTGCGGATCAATTGTTCGGCCCTTTACAGCAAGTCTGGTCGGAACCCAACAACCTCGCCAAAGGACAGCAAGCACTCCGTCAGAATCTTTGGCACAATCTTTAACTCTGTGTTTAGCAGAGTTATGTGCCTGTAATTTTCTTAGCCCTCCCCAACACCAGTGACCTTTTTCAACATTGGCGACTGGCCAACTCCCACCCTCTTCAATGTCAAGTGAACCTCACCCTGGCAGCTAGCTGCTTCAGTCAGCGCAAGCCCAGGAAAGTCAGCTAAATAGCGGCGAAACTCTTCCTCGCGGAGATCAGTCTCTTTGGTAAATGGATCTCGAAATACTACTGAAACGCCTCACACATATCGTCAGTCGATCTCAGAGTACGCCTCTCCGGAGTCTTGTCCTCTCGACTATACTGATCGCCACCTCGACGGATCACTTCCTTGCGTAATTAGACGCCTATGTTCACAGCTTCACCAGACATCTCGTTTAACTTATGCCTAATTACCTGGCCCTGGTATCGTTTGTTAGCCAACTTTCAAATGCCTGCCAAGCTAACGCTATATATAGGGGATTCCTGCAGCCTATCTTTAAGCTAGAGCAAATCGAAGCCTATAGTCAACGCTGAAAGACCTAATGTTATTCTTAAGCCCCTCCCATCAACTATTCCCGATAACCGCCCCACTAATTTCTAATGCACTCATCTAGTTATCTGTTGCCGGAAGTCCAACTTGTCCAGTAAAGACACGTTGACAATCTAGACCTACTATTTAACGCCACCCGGGCACAAATGAGTTTGTAGTTGGAGTAGCCTAACCAGTGGAACTATCTAGCAAATCTAGATTGACCCTTTTCACTAGTCTTCTATTCAGATAGCTAGCGAAACTGGGTAGACGGCCAAATATGAGCCCACGTCCACATTTTTCCCCCAGTGTGATCGACCCTGTATCTATCGATGAGACCGAAATCGCCGATCAGATCACTCGACTTCCCTCTAGCTCCCCGATCATTATTTAGCTTAATGTCTTGAACGGCATTCCAGTTCCCTACTAAGACTAAGCAAGAATAACCCACCAGGAACGGTCCCAATTGACGGAAAAACGAGACACATTTGCCCCGGTCGTTAGGCGCATAAACCGCAACGATTCAGTTCACGTCAATATCAGCTACTCTCAACCGCCCCCCACCACCACCACATTCACATGGACAAAGTTCATCCTGGCACTAAGGGTAGGTTTAACCAAAGAAACCCCACTGGCCTACTGTCCCCGTGCGCTTAATAGACGACAATGTCGTTAGACAGTACACAAGCATAAACAGCGCAAACGAAGTGAGCCTCCTGGATCGCAGCCACATCAACCCCGAAGGACAAGAGATCACAAAGCAGCCTTACTTTAATCTCTCAGCCTCTTGCATTCAAGCTGGCTAGCTTGTTAGACATTCTTCAAGTTGGAATCTTTAAGCACATACTGGTCGAAAATATGCAGGTGTCAGGACCCCGATGGACTGTCCTAGACAACCGGTGGAAACGTCGGACGTGATTGGTCCATCCAGGACAATGCCGCCGACTCCTGTCGGGTAGGTTATATTTTTCCCTGTATAAGGAGGGGTTGAGAATTACCAGGACCCTCGCTGTGCAGAACTGTGGCATTTTCTTAGGTTCCTTATATTCTATAATTGCCATTCTTATCTTAGGGTGAACATCCTTCACTCCCGCCAGGTGATCCCACATTTTCAGGTTCCCGCCCGTTTTACGTATCAGTGTGATCACTCCGGAAGCATTAGGAATGTTTTCTGGATTCTCAATGTTCTTTCCGTCCACAATGGACATTTTGAAAAGAAGGCTTATGAGGGCGCCCTCTGGGAGGACAGGTCTTTTTCCAAAGCTTTTCTATCTACAACATAGGTTTTTACTCTTGAAATACAGCTCCCTGTTTTTTTTTTCTTATCCCTTTCTTTTTTTCTTAGCTGGGCTGGGTAAGACATAGGGGGAAATGTGGGTGGGGGAAAATGTGGGAGAGGGAGTGGAAGGAGCTCTCGATGGAGAAGAAGACTGGCTCCTTACTTTTGCTGAACATTGTTATGCTTTGGCAGACGAAGCAGGGGTAGATTGGGTCTTGGCGGTTACCAGGGCCATTTACGCCCTGCTTCGCTCTGCCTTCGTTCCCCACTTTTGTTTTTTAGATATGTCATCCTATTCCTCTTCCTCTTCCGCCCTCCCCCGTTTGACCGACACTGAAGGTTAAGAAGGCATTACTTCACACTCTATAGCTTCTGATACTGTCGGTTGTTGTTGATGCTGCTGCTGCTTTTTAGCCAGTATCTTCATTGATGGCAATTTCTTTTCATTGTTTTATTCAGAGGGAGGGGAAAACGCCGTCTTCTCCTCCTCACCACCTCCGTCCATTGGTTTGACGGTTGATGCTTCTCCTTGTCTTTCTCCTCTACCAACTTCCCCGCTGCAATTTTTTCTTTCACATTTGTTACCGGTGTTTCTGGTGTTGGCACCGGGTTCCTTGGTGGGTACGATTTTGCCAGATTACCAGATGCCCCACACATTCAACAGTGGGGCCTTCTTTCCTCCACAAAAAAATAACCTTCTTCATTATATTCACGCCTTGGATGCCAGTCCAGATTCTTCCCGTTCCCATGTATTCTGTCTGCAGCCTAACATTCTTGGTTGTTAATACGCTGCCAGACATATTCTTTGCTTCCTCCTCTGACGCGAAGAGCATGTTTCTCATAGAACGCAACTGTTTTGATCTGGATCTTCGGCACAATTTAGAGGTTCCTGAGGGTCTCCCCCATCATCTCCCTGCTAATGCCAATAGACTTCCGTGTTTTGACATTGGTCGTCAGCAGGGAGATAACATTCAATACCAACTGAGATGGTCACCAGTTCGTTCTCTTTAATAAAATCCTTGAGCTTTTCTCTCATCTGGTCATAATAGACTGCACCGTTTTTCTCAGACGTTTTACTCGACACAGTCAGTGTTAGTGACATAAATGGTTCCAAATTCTGCTGGGGAGATCCCTCCATGGCGCTCCCACCGCAGCAAGAAAAACAGATAAACGAATGTTAAAATAAACAAGTACAATAATATAACAACACTAAGACTGAAGCTGAGGTATAGCGACAAATACACTTACTCGTTTAAAAAAGGTGCGCCGTAATTACAATAAATCACCACTTCAAATGAAAAACCAGTTCACACTGAAATCCACAAGAGAAATCGGACTCTATATCAATTGGTCTACAATGGAAGAGCCATATATATTTCGAATAGTATCACGAGACGAAGCATTTATATTGAGTATTTTAGTTGTTTAATCCTAACATCCAAACACTGCATCGTTCTACCTATGTAGTCGAGTTCAAAACTACACTTAAAATAATAACAGAATTAGTATGGGGGGTGTAGAACGTCTTTACACATAGACGGAAGGCTATACTTAGTTTGAACAACAACACGAACGTTAGCTTCTAAATAAGACTCAAGTGAACGAGAGGACATCTGTTTGGCGAAGGATTCACTAATCCTACCCAACCACCGTTCATGGAGATAAACCGGACATTTACTAACTACTGCAGTTTTAACTTTATTAAACCTAGCAATCTTATACTGAATAACCGATTGAACAATGTCCGACGGATAACCATTGTTTACAAAGATACTAGTTAAACAAATTATTTCATTTTTCAAGGTATCATCTGAACAGATCATTAGCGCCCTGTGGGTCAGAATCCTAATCAGATTAATTTTTTATTGTTGAGCACAAAACGAATCCCATCAAGTATAGAGATCCGTAAAGGTAGACTTCTTATTAACTAAGTTAATTTTTATGGGAAACCACACCTATTGCTCAGATAATGGACTCTCTATCCTATATTAATAAAAGTTAGCAGAAAGATTCGTCTACACCCTTAAAAGAGCTTTAAAGAAAGGTCTGGTGTTGCAGACGCAATAGTAACGAACAATTCTCTAGCTTTCTTTAAAGCTCTTTTAAGGGTTTCGACGAATCCTTCTGCTAACTCATATTAATATAGGAGGGAGAGTCCATTATATGAGGAATAGGTGTGTTCCCCATAACAGTAATAAAAGAGGAAGGTGTTCTACGAAGCAGAATATCTAAGAAGGGTAATGAACAACTGACCACTTTGTCTACCGTAAATTTAAGGGCAGGATTGACACCATTTAGTAGAGAGAAAGAATTAGTCAACTTACGATTCATTATTAACAATACAAAATTTCTCATTCACATAACCGAAGTAAACCTGGAAAAACCTAAAAGTAGGGTCTCCATATAACATTCCACAAAAATACTCGCCAAGACAGGGCTCAAAAGAGAAACCATCGCTACACTATCAATCTGACGATACATATTATCAAATCTCAAAACGACAGACATCGTGGGAAATTTTATGAGTTCAACAAAAACATTTTCAGGTATAGTTGTGGGAGTCAAATTACTATGATATAGCAAATCACTGCAAATATCGATAGACCCTGACAAAGGAACACATGTGAAGAGGCTGCAGATGTCAAACGAACCAATAAATTTATCAATCGCATCATTATTCCGAATAATTTGAGAAAATGAAAAGAAATATTTAATACAGAAAGAACTATATTGTTACAAAATATGAAGGTTTAGGACATGCTTTTTATCAGGTTCGGGCGAACCTCTCTTTGTAAAGAGAGGGGCTGTTTGCTTCGGCTGGCTCTGCTGAGTCTCTAGCGGTCATTGACAAAATCCAACGGAGAATCTGTAATGTGATCGATCCCGACTTTGCAGCTAGGATACAGTCCCTTTCTCACCGATGCAGTGCAGCTTCCCTGTGTCTCTTCTAGAAATACTTTCACGGCTTCTGTTCCGGTGTACTTAGCTCACTGGTAGACCCTATATATGAATTTAGTCGAGCCACAAAATTAGCAACTAGGACCCACTCTTTTACTGTGAAACCAATAAATTGTGAATGTAATTTCTACTCCCTCAGCTTCTTTTCTCGCACTTTCCGCCTGTGGAATCCCCTTCCGTTTACTTGCTTTCCCGACAGCTACAATCTTCAAGAATTCAAATGTAAAGTCAATAGTCATCTCATGTCTCACTAACTTGCATCCTCTCTCTCATTGTCCTTTCTTCGTCCACCCCACACTCATCAGCATTCTCAAAAAAGCAAAAAACAAACTGGGATCAAACACTATGAAAATATGAAATCATATTTCAATCTTCAAGCAATACATTTTTGGAGAAGAACATATTACCAGCAATACATTTCTGAAAAGAAAAAAGAATATTACTAATAAATCATTTTTGAAGGAAAATTATTGCCAGCAATATACTTTTGAAGAAAAACAAACATATCCCTGAAAAAAACTACCAGTGATAGGTTTTTGAAACATATACATAACAAAAAACACCAATAACTCTCGACAAATATACCTTTACAAAAATACGTCAATGCAACATGATCTACAAATTGATTTCTTAAAAAGTATCCATATTCTATTCATATGAATCTATTGTAAAATCTTGTCAGCATTAAATAAGCCAGGGGGGCTGATATGCTGTAAAAGAAAACAAACTGAATCGGTAGTAATACGTTATTTTTTTTAAATTCCTTGATGGCAGTCGTGACTTCCCCTATATTTATTAGACACTAGGTTTTTATCGATTTCCTTTTTTGCTTGTACCCGATATTTTTCTTTTGTTCTTCGAAACTTTTACACGGAAGCTCTGTGAGATAATGCATATAGACAGTTTATGTATTACCCTTAACATCATTGTCAGTTTTTTTTTACTGTGTTGTGCTTTTCTCGATTCTGTTCATATAAGCCAGGCGTGAAATGACACAAATAATAGATAAAGCCTGAAAATAGGCAGACTTACTAAGGTGTTGATAACTGGCATGTTTCAGACGCGCCCAGTGCGAAAGTAAGTATGAAAAGGAAAAAAATGAAATTATATAAACATAACTCACCAATATCATATTATATAGCTGTCAAATTTTCACAGTCGCAAGCGCCATAATATACACACACAAAAAAAGATTTTAACATACAATAATAAGAAAATACAAGGAATAGTGCATTGATTGTGAAGAAAATTGTTTGCCTTGAAGCTTGTTAATATCTTCAGAACTGTCGTATGTAGATCAAGAATAAACAAATAAAGTTTCTCGGAACGGTTGGAAAGTATACAGAGAACAAAATGAAAATCACTTGTCATTAATTGGCTCACAAAGTGAAAGCGGCAAGCTGAGTTAAAAATCTCATCAATTCTCATGTGCTCAATTTGAATTATCACTTTTGAAATATCTCTGGATTATTTTCTTCTTTTAGCTATTATATTATATTATATTATATTATATTATATTATATTATATGATATGATATTATATTATATGATATTATATTATATTATATTATATTGATTAAACAATAAACTAAATCATGCTCTCTAATTCTCGCTGCAAGACACCTTGAAAGATAGAGAGCTCTGAATTCAATAATGTGGTGAATACAATGAAAAAGAGCTCCAATATCTTACCTAAGAAGTCGCATATGATAAAAAATGAATTTCTAAAGAGGCATGATTCCATCCACCGAGCACATTGCGAGAGCACATACAAATTATCAGGGAAAAGATGTAGGATTTCTTTCAGGGTTATAATGGTACTCTCGCATAAGGTGTTAACATATCAACATGTGTCTACTTCAAATCAAAAATATAAACTTAAGCAGATTTATTTCATCTAAACGATTCTGAAAAATAGTTTTTAGAGTAACATTTGGTGAATAATCCAAACATGAACATAACATTAGCATTGAATGCCTATATAGAACAATTAGAGGGTGTTAAGATATTAAATCAGTAATCATTTCGTGTTTCTTCATAAAAAAAATACATTATCAATTGGACCATTTCAGTTGTGGCTAATAGCAAGAACATCCCAAATTGCAGCTTTGAATCGAAGATGATAAAATCTAGCAATTGGCAATATAAGACCATAGGAAACTACAAGACCTCCTACAGAAGGTAGCTGAAGAGAGTGATAAGAAATGACTACATATAAACTGAAAGAAAACCGAATACATGGTCATCAGTACAAAGGGCAACTTAATATACCAAATACAGATCGGGTATACTAGAATCAAGCAGGTACAAAAATTTAAATACCTTGGAAGCGTTATAACAGAAGACGGAAATTGCGACACAGAGATCCGCAGGCGAAATGACATGGCGGAGGAAGCATTCCAGAAGTTGACTAAAGTATTAAAAAACAGGACAATTTCGCTAGAAACAAACAAAAGAGTACTGGATTGCTATGTGTTGTCATTTCTTCAATATGGCAGTGAATGCAGGTCAATATCATCAAAGATGAAGGAAAATGTTGAAGTAACTGAAATGTGGTTCTACAGAAGGATGCTGCAAATATAATGGATCACAAGCAATGATGAGGTCCTAGAAATAATGGAAACAAAAAGGAAATGAATACTGAGCATCAGGAAGAGACAGCCAATGAGGAAGGAAGGCTTGGAGAACCTGATACTAACAGGCAAGAGACAGGGGAAAAGATACAGGGGAAAAGATACAAGGGAAAGCAAGGGATAACATATTTGAAGGACCTAATCAGGTGGATAATGGAACGCGTGTTGCATGGTGTAAAAAGAGAAGGCGTGCTAAGAGCCGCCAGGGATAGGGAGACGTGGAAAGCTATGATAGCCTACGTCCTGAAGGGACAGGACACATAAAAGAAGTCGTGGTAATTGTGTTAATAATTTTTGATCTATGCGATGCGTGAACGCATGGGTACAAGTAACGGTCGAGCGCGACTCTGATATTATGTATGATTGAGCGAGAGAGAGAAAGACATAGAGGTGTCAGTTATCGGTGTAAAAGACTTATTTTACGATATTATCTCATTACAATTGCCCCAACAGTCAACACAGGTAACCCCATAAAAGAATAATAAAAGAAAGGAAACTTTACACTACCAGTTTAAATATTTTCTAACCAAGATTTATTTTAGTTAATTGCCAAGTAATTTACATGATAAATTGACTAAATTAACTGTACAAAATTTAAACTTAAAAACTGAAAAATAAAAAATTATAAAATACAGGGTGATGAAGTCGAAGGGTGTAATTAATAATTTTTAATAACAATATTTGCAGAAAAACGAAAGAAAGACAGGGTGAAAGTAAAAAGTTGAAAGTTTCGTTAAGGACATCTAATCTAATCTAAATCTAAACTTATTTATAAATGAAAATTTGTCTGTGTGTGTGTGTCTGTGTGTGTGCATCCGTTACCTATAGACTCCGAAACCGCCCGATTTTCTGGAACATTTACACAGTTGTACTATAAGCGTCTGCGAGTGTTCTTAGCTAGGTTTTGTGTTGAGGTACCCCCGATAAATATTGAAAATCGATAATCGAAAAATCGGGTTATAGAAGAAGTGGTTTGATTTTAATCAAAATTGATATACTCTTAGACAAAGACATAAGAAACGATATTCAGAAGTTTCAAGGTTGCAGTTCTCACAATAGTGCAGAAAATTTGATATCAATGCCAGGAAATCAAAATTTGACTTACATCCATTCATTTTTCTTTCAGTCTACGCTTTCGCTTTAAGTGGAAACAACTATTGCTTTTTAGTCTTTCGTGCCAACGTCCGAAGAGTGTGAGCTCCAGGACCATGGATTAGTTTTAAAGCTTTCATTAGACCCGAGCAACGCCGGGCTATACTCCTAGTAGATAAATAAATAAATAATATGTTATCAAATAAGTATTTAGCCAACTTGTATTAAATCAATTACCATAATTACTATTAAGAATGAAACTTCTAAAAATAATTGCAAACGTCGAAAAAATAAAACCTACCCACTGAATGCCCAATGTATGGCCGAATGTATTGTTTATAGAATTCGAATTCATTCTGATGATTATGTTAAATTTTACTTTGGGTCGATTTTATATTTTTCTTTAATTAATATCTGGAAATTTTGATTTAACAACCACCCTTTCTTTAAATAACTGTAAATACAACAAAATAACTACTTTATCTATATATTATTGGAAATTAAAAGCAATAACTAGAACTCACTTATTACTTGGAATACCATCGCTAAATCCAAATCTTACAATACAAAAAGAGACAGATGTAACTCATCCATTTTAGAAAAACCTCTTATATGAAGCCATATAATTAGCCCTAATAAACTAAATAAAATAAAAAAAACGAAGCAATGATCACATGCTGCCATAGTAAAAATATTACTTAAATTCTTAGACCCTGATTGCTACAGTTTCCTATATACGTTTGCCCCTTTCTTTCCCACACAGTTAATTTCACCCTTTGTATTTTGTTTTCTTTCCTACTCAAAATTTACTATTAATAATTATGAATTACACCCATTTGATTTAATATTTTTTTAATTTAAATCTTTTTGCTTTATAAATTTACTTTTAATATTTTAATTTTAAGTTTTTTTTATCTCCATGTAATCTTTCTCTATTTAAATTTTGCTCTTGTTATTAAAAACCATAACCTAATTTTATAAGATCTAATTACTATAAACATCGAGTGGAATTAAATTCAAATCTATTAAGCGATCAGTTTGCTATATGCAACTGCTAATTGCATAATGAATGAAAATCTTAATTGTTCAATTGACGTAGGAAAATATGTATACATAATATGTAAAAATAGTTCTGTTCTTGATATATTGAGCACTGTTTTATTTAAACCTGAATAATAAAATTAAACATGTACATACCCTCATATGTATATTTATTAATTCACATAACGATATTTATAGTATTAAATTGCAATATTGTTTTGTGCCAAAATTATCAGTAGTTTACTGTCGTAAAGACAATTTAAACAAGAAGATAATTAGTCATAAAGTGTTCGATATCAAAGGCAAAGATAGAGTGTTTATAAAATGAATGTGGCGGGACCTGTCAGCTGAGAGAGTTTATTTTCAGTCATGCCAACTTCAAAATTTCTAAAGGGCATTGTTGTAATGTTTCCACTTTTTAGGGTCATTTGGTTTTTCACTGCTGCTACTTCTCAATCATTTCGAACTAGAAGTATAGCCCGGCGTTGCTCGGGTATAATGAAAGCTTTAAAACTAATCCATGGTCCTGGAGCTCACACTCTCTGGACGTTGGCAGGAAAGACTAAAAAGCAATATTTGTTTCCAGCTAAAGCGAAAGCGTAGACTGAATGAAAAATGAATGGATGTAAGTCAAGTTTTGATTTCCTGGTATCGATATCAAATAAGTTTTTTTCGTCGTAAACTGAATTTTGAAAGCTAAATAAATACTCTGAGTAAATAGTATCATGGCTGAGACTAAGAACTACAATTATACCTACTTAGAGCAAAACCTGAAGCAAAAACTAAAATAAAAGGGCTCAAAAATACAGACATACAGGCAGATAAACAGACACACACACAAACATCTTGCCTTTTATATATATGTATTATCGATTTTCTGCGCTATTGTAAAAACTGCAACCTTGAAACTTATGAATATCGTTCCTTATGTTTTTCTCTATTTTTTCTGAAATTTGATTAAAATCTGACCGCTCCTTCTATACCGCGATTTTTTCGATTCTCGATTTTCAATATTTATCGGGGGTACCTCTACACAAAACTTAGCTGAGAACACTCGCAGACGCTTCTAGTACAACTGTGTAAATTTTCAAGAAAATCGGTTCAGCCGTTTTGGTGTCTATAGGTAACGGACACACACATACACACTGACACATTTTTAAAATAATGGTTGTATTATTTGTTTATCTTAATGTTTGTTAAATGGTCGGTGTAAATGCTTGCTTAATATTTATGGTAATGATTAAGTGCTTGTGTTTGTGTATGTATGAGTGTTGCATTTTGTAAATAGTTATGCGTATCGATGTTCATTTGTAAGCTGGAAGTGTTTCTTTTTTCACACACGTACTAGCCTAAATACGGGATTCTTCTCTTCATTTTAATTACTTTTTGACCACTGCTGCAATACTCCTGCTTGACAAGGGCAACATCAGTAGGTTGGTTATGAACTGATTTATTGGCTCTGCTGCTTGACGACAGGTTCTTAGTTTCTACCCGCCACCAAATAATTTGTTTCTTTGTTTTTTTCATTTTAGTTCCCATTTCACGTCAACCAAATCTATAGACATGCCTCAAGCTAATCACTGTTACCACAGGCAATGTCTCTGGCTCACTTAAATCTTAGTCATCTTTAACAAACCAGTTAATCAGATATTTTTCTGAAATCATATTAATCTCTATTGCATTTCATATTTTCTGAAATCAGGCAAAAAGTGCTGATTATGTGTTTGAGGAGAGTCGTCATTAACCTTATTTCAGGTTTGGCCCGATGTCTCGTGTTAAATAGTGAAGCATTATTTGAGATCCGTCGCATTGCACTCAATTTAAAAATCAGAGTTTTACATGTTATATAAAAACAAACATTTTTCTAAATGTTTACCAATTTTTATGAGTTTATTGATTATGTTCAAAATCGTCAAGCTTGGGTTTCATTCCGGTAATCAGTGAAATACATATAGAACAACTTTATAAGATTTACAATTTACTGAATCTTTACAAATTGTATATGGACAGGGTGCATAGCACAAGAACATTATTAATAATTGCGCACTCAGATAAGATCTTCATTTACGTCAAATAAAACTTATTCTGAACTGTTTAACTATATCATAATGTAATATGTAATACAATGGTGTATTTTTCGTTTGATCTTTTTGAAAGAAGGCAAACTTAAAAATTTATATTTCATAATGTGCGCCCTGCCGTATTACAGTGTTATATACACTTTTAACCCGTTTTTAAAATTCATATTTTCCTTGTAAAATGTCACACTTAATTCTGGTTTAAATATATATTTTCCATTTAACGTATCTAATACAATATATATCAACTTCCTTTAGATTTATTCTGACAATTCAATTTGTAGGCAGAACTTGCGAAAATCCGGTCTCTCTGTACAGACTTTTAGATGATCTTTAGACTCAACAAATGGTAAATGTTATAAACCCTTTTCCAGTTGTTAGCAAATCCTGCTTACGATCCTCTACCCATACAGTTGATAAACATACTTTTGTTGTCGATGTAACTGTTAATGACGCAAATTGATGAATGAATTAAACATCTACCCATTAATAATCCGAGAAACCCCAATCGGTCTTCCATCAGAATAGCAGATATTAACACCAAGGAAAGCGAATCGTTACGCCTTCTCTTGATAATGACCCCATGTGGCATGAAGTAAAAAAAAACTATATTGAATACATTAATAGGGGAGCATCTTTCCGGAATCTATCTGTAAGTCTAACATATTGCTGCCACATGTCGCTTGGTAAACCTGTTATTTAGCTTCAGATCCGTGATAAAGCCGAAAGAAGATTCAGCAATATTTTTTGTCCTGATCTGGCAACTCAAGTTTAGTCCTTTTCCCACCACCTTAAGATTGTCTTTATGTGTATTTCATGGTATTTGTTTTAATGAGTTCTTCGGTATCGCGCTAAAAGATTTATGAATTTACGCGTAGTACTAGACCGGCGTTGAGATCTTATCAATTTAAAGTTGAGATGACTAGATATAACCGCAAATTCAATGCTAACAGAATCGTTTCTCGCAATTCTGGCTTCTGGAGCCTCCTTCTGGCTTCATGCTTCCAAGCAAATTTAAGTTAAATGCAATGCCAATCACTATCTACTGTCCTCCTCATTACTCTTTTCCCTTCTTGTTCATTATTAATGCTTCTTTTCCTAATTTTTTCACATCCTGTAATTTCTCGTTTCTTAATGGCTTTACTACCTTGTATGAAGTAATACCGATTAAAAATTTCATCTAGACATCTTTCCCACTTCCTGTTCTAACAAATGATACATTGAAGGGCTTGTACACTTTTGACAACTGATTGATAAAATGTGATTATTTGATACCAAAACAGGGGCATCATTTCGCATGTGATTTCAAATGGCATCCATTCGATACTGGAAAGATGAGCAGAACAGCGATAAACCGTATGTAACGCTTGACTAATATCTCTATAGCTATAAAGCTTCTGAGGCATCGAGGGCTTACATACGAACACTTCATCTATTAAAGCCTATTAAGACAACGTTTTGTCTTCTGAAGACCGTGAGTTCAATAAAGTCGTGACTCCAAGATCTTTCCTAAATCCTCCACATTTTTTGCTTAATAGTAACTAACTACTAAGGAACATACTCAAATCATTAGTAAATATCAATGCACATTATACAACAGTTTCTGAGCTGAACTTCCCTCTGAAATTCTTTCTGATCTTCCCTCTGATTTTCCATTTAATCTTTCCATTGATCTTCTCTCTAAAGTTTCCCCTGACATTCCCTCTAATAACTCAGTGGGGAAAAGACTAGGATTCAGTACCTCCAGAACAGCTATTAATGTTTGATTATAGCAGATACTAAGTTTTCTCCAGTCCTGATGAACGATCATAGTCACAATAAGGCACCTTTCATTGAAAAACCAGGTGTGGTACGGACTCTTCCTGCCTTGCCGTCGTTCAAAAGCATGTGCGCTGCTTTATGTACGATGCATTATTTCAAACTTTTTCCGCCGTAATACAAAGCGTCCCAAAATTTTAATTTGCTGCTTTATTTCATGGTAAATGTTCAGAAAGTCTACATTTTTTAATTCGACCAATGGAGGTATTTAGAGCGAGGATACGCATAGCACGTATAGAAATTTAAATTATACACATTCTTTTTGTATTCTGTGGATAAAATGGAAGTTCTACTTAAATTAGTTCCGAAAACTGTTACTTTGTGAAATAGATTCTGTTTGGATGTTTCCGCAATTATTATCATTCTTATGCCCTTATATATGAGGTGACATAAAAAAAAAAATCCCCATAGTTGTTATGTGTAAAATACTAATATATTTACATAATTTTTAAAATTATTTTCTTCTAAATGGTCATCTTGCTCAGAAATAGACTGGTCTCAGCGTCTCTGCCACATTTGGAATCATATCTGGAAGTCATTTCCCGTAAGTGTTTTGAAGGGCCAACTGCGATAAACTATGGATCGGCAACGGTGTTAAAACCTTTGAGCTGATCTTTCAGTTTGTAGAAGACATGGGTGTCGGCAACCTTAAAATCTAGCAAAAAGGTGGGTGTTCGGAAACGATACAATGGTATTTTGGTCTAGAAATTCGGAAGTGAGATGTACTTTGTGACAGGGTCCCTTTTAGTTGGCATAAATCCAATTGTTCTCGGTCCACAGACCCAGTTACTTTCGCCTAATTTCTTCCCTCACACGCCTCAAAATTTTACACTCTGGATTAACGGCCTTATTCTAGATGTATAATGCCACAAATACGAAAAAACGATGGGTATATTCTTGCATAACAAAATCTCAAGCAACAGCATAAACATGATCACAAAAAAGTTCACAACTTACGGCAAATTCACACATGATGGTGACTGTTAGATTCCACTGCACGTGCAACCGTGTAGTTAGCACGCTATAGAAATACATAGGAGATATTTTGTTACTACCTTGCGCTCTTAACCTGAACTAACATTTTTGTTTTATGTCTTTATGACAAAACTTCTCATGAAATCTCTATCTTGCGTAGCACTTATGCTATGTCATAGATGAAGGCTTAGTAAAAATATTTACCATAACATATCCAATGACAATGGCATAGCATCTAATAATGATTGAATTCAGTGTACATAAAAATTGATATCTTAGGTGTAGTTTCTCAATTTAACATCTCAGTAGAGGCTCCAGTTTATATTTACTAAGTTTACGTTTATATAGCACTAGCACGCGGCCATATATATATATATATATATATATATATATATATATATATATATATATATATATATATATATGTAGGGCCGTGTGCTATATAAACGTAGACAATATATATATAGTGTATCGAGGCAGCAAATAATTTTCTAAACATATTCTATTAAATATAAGAGACAGTAAATGTCTATTATGTTTAATCATGAGCCATTCTAAACACCGTATTTTGGCTTTAATTTCTGGTGAACATAAAGACTAAACTTCTACAACAATAAAAACATCCACCATCAACGACGATTTTATTTTGTGTTGACATAAATCTTTGCTAGGCAATGATAACAGTTACCAAAAATAGCAAACGCAGTTCGTAAATTTGTAATGCGGTTCTATGAAGACACACCGTGTGAAAACTCGAAATGTTAACAGAACCATATATTTAAATGCAATATAATGTGTTCTGACCAGATTTAAACGTGATTTTACTAAGTGTGGGTTGTTTGGATTTAATGTAGATGAACTCGAATATGTGAAGGTTCTTTTTACTGTGTATGAGTAGTGAGGAGTATTGTTTTGCTGACAAAGTCTGTCTGATATTACCTACATTGCTATGTTTTTGTAAGAAATGTTATCTAATTGTACTTCTCATCAGACAACACAAACAAAAATCGTCGCTGATAGTGGATGTTTTTATGTTAACGTTAATAATTTAAAGAATGTAAATAAAATGAGAATACTGAGTTTTGGACATTGGTAATTTTTATAAAAAGCCTCAATTGTTAACAAAGAACTACGTTTTGCCGAGTTTATTGTAATATCATATCCATCATCAAGTGTCTATTGGTAGATATCGGTTATTTGTTGATTATTGTGATATTTTATCCCTGAGATTTCAGATATTGTTCGTTCCGACTGAATCGGTGATTTACTACGTTATCTAGCAATTGAACCCACGCTCATTTGATGACATTAACAAATATATAAAAAACATTTACTACACCAACAGTGATCTATATTTTGAGAGACTGTTGACATTTATAGGGATCATAATGAGGAAATAGAAATTCAATAATACCTTTTTTGTTCTTTGCGAAAATTGTTGGTCTTTTAACAAGCAGCTCGAAAATTGTTGGTCTTTTAATAAGCAGCTCGAAAATTGTTGGTCTTTTAATAAGCAGCTCAGCTTCTGAAATGTGGCCTTCGCCACGACAATTAGTTTTCGGATCTCAGTTTCGGACTTTCCTTCTTCTGTTAGAACATTTTCCAGGTATTTAATTTTTTGTAACTGCTTCAGGCATATTAACTGATTTTGTTTAGCAATATACCAACATCTACATGTTATTTATTTCCAAAATCTAAATATTTTGTACTAACTCTATGCTTTCAACATGAGCTATTTTGTAAAAAAAAGCAAACACCCGCAAAAATCAATCTACAGAAGAGAGGCCTTGGTGCCGGGTATAGACTATGTCATACTCAGGACGGTACAGGGGTACATATGGATGGCCAGTGACATATCATCGATAGACATGCATATGAATACATGTATATATAATTATGTTAATGAAAAAAAAGTGAGGGCTCCAATATATGCATATACCTGGGTAGATTTGTATGTATGTAAACATATGTATATACATATGTGTATACACACACACATATATATGTATATTTATATTTATATATATATATGTGTGTGTGCGTCTGTGTATTTGTGAGCATGTATATATGTATGTGTACGTGTGATTTGGATGTATATATATATATATATGTTTGTTTGTGTGTATGTGTGCGCGCGTGTGCGTGCGTGTGTATTAAAATATATCTTATTTACATTCCTATAATACTAAACGGTTCTTATACAAATATAGATTTTAAAAATATACGCCGCTGAACGGACACTAAGTATTGGGATTTTGATGTGATAAGATGAGTAAGTTATTTAATTTATGATACTTTTTATTCTTAGAGATCCCATATGTTTTCCTCAAACTCAGTTTTCGCTTTCTTTCATTTGAAATAAAGATGTCAATAAGAGTGTACGCTTCTCCGGTTAAATGCGTCTTTAATAAAATTTTCTATTTGGCCTCGTCTTCACTTATTTTTCAGATATTATTATATATCATCCGAACACTTATTTACGTTTAAATATGTTTGATAAACGAATAAGGGTTTTTTTTTTTTACGACAGCTACAAATGCTAGTAACCTAATTTAGTAGCGTTTTGCTTTACTAAAATTCTACGATTAAAAAAATACTGCACTAATTATTGCGGAACTTTTAGATAAAGCATTTTCCGTTGACGAATATATTGAATTAAATATCAACAATGAATTTACTTATGTGCTCTCACCACAAATAAATCATGAGCCGGAAGCTCTCATAACTTGACGTTACATTTTATTAAACTCCGAGTTTCTTCATTTATAGCTGTCCATTGCTTGCATTGCCCCGGACGCTTCACCTGAAGATTGACTTTACATTCCCTTGTACGATGTATCACTCACTTTCTTAGCGCTGTGATTTATCTTAATACTAGCAGTATAACCCGGCGTTGCTCGGGTGTAATGAAAGCTTTAAAACTAGTCCATGATCCTGGAACTCACACTCTTTGGACGTTGGCACGATAGACTAAAAAGCAATAATTGTTTCCAGTTAAAGCGAAACCCTAGACTGAAAGAAAAATGAATGGATGTAAGTCAAATTTTGATTTCCTGGTATCGATATCAAATAAGGTTTTTTCGTCGTAAACTGAATTTTGAAGGCTAAATAAGTCCTCTGAGTAAATGGTATCATGGCTGAGACTAAGAACTACAATTATACCTACTTAGAGCAAAACCCGAAGCAAAAACTATAATAAAAGTGCTGAAAAAGATACAAACAGGCAGATAAACAGACACACACACAAACAGCTTGCCTTTTATATATATATATTATCGATTTTCTGCACTATTGTAAGAACTGCAACCTTGAAACTTCTGAATATTGTTTCTTATGTTTTTGTCTATGAGTGTATCAAATTTGATTAAAATCGGACCACTCCTTCTATAACCCGAATTTTTCGATTATCGATTTTCGATATTTATCGGGGGTACCTCGACACAAAACCTAGCTAAGAACACTCGCAGAAGCTTATAGTACAAATTTTCAAAAATGTCGGTTCAGCCATTTCGGAATCTATAGGTAACGGACAAAGACACACACACACACCCACAGACAAAGTTCCATTTATAAATAAGTTTAGATATCTATAAGACTTACAGAGTTTTTAACACATGCTTTTCACATACAGGTGAACCGATCATATGGATAGCGGCTAAAAGGTACCCTCAGGTCAACTCTGCACCTAGCTCTTCCTAGAGTGAGAGAAAATACTACAATAACTTGGGTAAACTATTCTTTTACTATATGACATATCCAATCGGAAAATGAACGAGTATAGATCTCCACAACTTACTCTGCTTTGTAGTTCTTCTAAGTTTTATATTTTTGCTATAACTCACAAGCTTTTTCTGCTATTAATTTACATAAGCACTCTGGTTAGGTGACTTGATATTTCTGTTACTTTTCTCTAAAAATATATTCTGTGAGTACTAAATTATCAAAAACCCCTTTTTCTCATTGTACGCCCCTAAAAATGTAAAAATGCTTATTTTTGAATTCAAATATAAGTATTCTATTAGTTGCAGTTTCCTGAAAACTTCATCTTTGCTCATATTTTCTGTTCCATGGATTCTCAGTAACTTTCTGTAGGACCACATTTCTGTTGCCAAAAGTCATTCTCATCTGTGAAGAGATTGTGCAGCATTCAATTACATATATAGAAAAACCGATATGAAATAGAAATTTAATGTATCATCTATGGCGCTTAACTGACTAGATACATAAGTGTTCCTATTTGTTTGATTTTTATGTCTACAAATCGAAATTAGCATCCATTTTCTAACAACCATCCATACTGTCTTGTAATTGGTGCTTAATAGTTGTCTCAATTTTGTTTACTAGTTTCTGAAAAATTTTAAATGTTCATTCTGCCTCTGCTCTCAACACTGTGACATTTGCATATCAGACACACATGAAACAGAGTATTTAAATAAATATATCATTATTTATCGAAGATGTTGAAAGCAAATATGATCATTAATATTTTATGTAGAATCTAAACAAAAGATTTGTTATAAAATAAGAAATTAATTATTTCGAATAAAAATACTATATTTTTTATAATTTTTAAAATTAGTCTTCCAAAGTTTAATTAAGTTTCATATTACAAAACATTCTTTTAATTCAAGAAAAATTGTGACCTTTCACTTAAGTCTATGAAAGAAGACGATGGCTGTAATCATTTAGCAGTCAAGCAATTATTTTTCTAATTGAAGAGAGATTAAAGTTTAATTTCTTTTTTTGTTTTTACTCTGCGTACATTTTTTGCCGTGTCTTCAATTTTGTCTGCTATTCTTCCTCGCAGAAGAAAACTGATTACCTTCAAGTGACGCCACAGGATGTAACACTCAAAAACAAGTTTAATTACGATTTCCAAATTAATCAACATCACTGGTGATTTATTTCTCACAACAAAAAAAAACAAAAAAAAAACTGTCATGAGTGTAAAATGTTTCAAAATATCCGTGTAAGTTTATGAGCAAGTGAATTAAGATACAACTGTGAGAACAATAAGGTGCTACTCAAATTCAGATAGTTAAGTACCATACGTGATACACGCTTTGGGTGATCATGTCTCGAAAGAGACATGAATGGCTAGGCAGAAGATTATCACGCAGTAGGTTCCCATTGCTTTCTGCGGTAGACTTGTTGTCAGTCTACCGCAGAATATTATTTAACTCATGTCCTATTATTTAACCCATAACTTGAGGAAAGAGACGGATTAATACCTTTCTCAAAGTTATTTGTACGTAAGTGAATGTAAGGAATTCAACTGGAATTCGAACTCAGCTCCCTGATTTGTCCTTCCGAGTCAATAACAACGAACAGCCTAAATGTGTATAATATGGGACAAGAGAGAGTCAAATTTTATTATTATTTTTATTTTTATTTTTTTTTAATCATATCACCCCAAGCAAGGCGGCAACACCACTGATGTGCAGGGGGCTACATAAGAGTGAGAAGATTAGAAATGAGAAAACCGGAAACCACATCCTAAACAGGAAACAAGGGATGAGCCTCTTCACCTGTTCAATAGACGTGGGTGGAGTGTGAACCGGGCGATAGTTTAGTCTAGCTACTCCAATTGAAAAAAAAAAAAAAAAACAGTGAGAAGAATTAGAAAATAGAAAAACCGGAAACCGCATCCTAAACAGGAAACAAGGGATAAGCCTGTTCACCTGTTCAATAGACGTGGGTGGAGTGTGAACCGGGCGATAGTTTAGTCTATCTACTCCAATTGAAAAAAAAAACAGTGAGAAGATTAGAAAAGAGAAAAACCGGAAACGCATCCTAAACAGGAAACAAGGGATAAGCCTGTTCACCTGTTCAATAGACGTGGGTGGAGTGTGAACCGGGCGATAATGCGAGTCAATTTTAATGCAATGAAAATGATATTAGGCAACTTATAAAATCGTACAATCTTCAACGCTTATTTATATTATATACAAGAGAATTTCTGTTTATATTTTGGAATGTTAATAGAATTATGTGTAATATTTTATTTGGCAGCATTAGAATTTTTATGCAATTCGAGTGGTTTTCACGATTATATATATATATATATATATATATATATATATATATATATATACGAACCAGTTATTAGTCAATCAAATTAGACCAGTAAACAGTTGTATTAAAACGTGCTGAATACATAATTTAAAAAAATTAAATATTTAACATCCAGAACTGTAAACTACACTAATTAGGAATATCAAGCGATTACACTACTCTAGTTTCAACCTGTCGGTATCTTCATCCATGATGTAAACTGATTACCCAACCCACTCACCTGCATTTCGAGAGTGTGTGGGTTCATTTAAGCCAATCTTAAATATACTAAGACTAGTTTAGAAATGCTAAGACAAGCTTTGTACCCAGTTACCGCGTATACCGCTCGTCCGCGCTTGGGTGCCTCACTTAAATAAAAACAACCTTGTCTTATAAATCGCTTCAGTTGGTTAGTGGAGTAAATAAAAACTGATTATCCAACGTAATGACCTGCCTTTTGGTAAATCTGTTGGGGCGTTTAAGATCAGCTTAGTTCTGCTAACACAAGCTTTTTGCCCAATTACTAAGTTCACCCATATAAACAGGCAACTTTGAGTCAGATGTTCTTCAGCATTCCCTTCGATTCTTGATTCTGTGGCTATGTTTGTGAGAAAAATTATTGTTTCTTATTGTATTTTCGAAGTTTTCTAGATAGTTGGTAGGGAACATAGAAGTCTATGGAATCGGATAGGGATGAGGTAAAAGAGGCAGTGAAAAAGTAGCAACGCAATGTGAGAGGGTTATTGGTTTGGAGGGAACCCCAAGTAGTTAATTGATTGACTCTTGTCAGTCTACTAGTCCCAGGTTGGTTTTGAGCTTTCGAACCGTGATACCATATACGTGGCATAGAATACCGCAACGGGGAAGGCCTCGGTGTTTATAGGGCAGCTCCTACATAGGAACCCGCAGATACACTGGGAAGAATTAGAAGACAGGATCACGAGGGAGTTCGCCGATGAAGGTATCGAAATAGAAGCCATGATGACACACCTCAAACAAACTCTGTTGAAGGATGTGACATCCGGAGAGTTGCGGTCTATGACAGAGAAGCTGGCCGAAATAGCATTCCGAAATGAATTGCGGGCAAATGCGGTAATGTAAACCTAGTTCATCGGTTTGTACATAGAAACACTCAGGGAGGAGTGTGTTCGCCACGATGTATCAAAGGAAGGACCCCTGAGATCATCGGCTGCGATAGCTCTAGCATACGACAGCACTAGAATCTGGGGGAAGGCCAGGAACAAAGATCCAAGGCAGCGTTCGATTAGTAAGAGTAGGGTTTTGACGATCTTCGGTAGAGAATGAAACGTTTGGGGAAAAGATTCTGGAAGTAGGTATCAGTCACTTATGTGCCATACGTGATACACGTTTGGGCGATCATGTCTTGAAAGAGACATGACTGACTGTGAAGACGTTTATCCCGCAGTAGGTTGCCATTACTTTCTGTGGTAGACTGGTTGCCAAGCAAAGCTATAGAACCCAATCTGTCTTGTTATTTAATCCATAACTGGAATGAAGAGACGGATTAATGCATTTCTCAAGTATTTGTGCGTAAGTGAATGGAAGGTATTCAACTGGAATTTGAACTCAGCTTTCCGATGTTTTGTTCCGAGCCGATATCTACTGCACCAGAAGGTATACCAAGAAGGTATATGTTTTATAAACTTATGCCAGCTAGATACGGCTTAGTTTGTTAGACCTGTGGCCGCGAAGGGCAGTACCTTGTCCGACGTAGCGGGGATGATCCCCCGACTTCGATGTTACCGAGAGCCCTGGATGGTGAGAAGAAAAGAGGCACGGATTAGATGGTGTGAGCTTCACAGGGGCGCTCCACCATCTCAAAGAAAAAAAAGAAACTGAAAAACGGGAAGAAGTAAGAATGGTAGGCCAGTAGTAACAGGGAGAGTGCTCTCATCAGAACAACTAGAATGAGGTTCTGGGCATGTGGCCTGGAGAGTCATTTTGTAGCAAATGAGGAGGTGCTGTTATTGTGAATGACCAGGTCACCGGAAGAGTAGCTGTCCTCGGCGAAAGAGGACGAGTGAAATCCTACCTGTTCTTCATTCATTCCATTCATTCACACACACACACACACAAACACACACACACACACACACACATATATATATATATACGCTCTCACACCCTGATTGAGCACTGGAAGAATGGTAAACTTTGAAAAACAGTAGCTGCTCTAGCATATACTATTCCTTCATTCAGCAATGAATTAGAGCACTCTCAGCTATTGGGCGTGTATAATGATAACATAAACTCTAAAAAGTCTGCCGCATTCTACCAAAAGCTCAGAGGTAGAATTGCCGACTGACGCCAATTCTGTCGGGTTTCAATCCTGGGTAAAAAGCAATCGGCTGTCTTGCCGTACTGATGATCCGCGAAACATATCTGTCTGCGGATGACTATATATATATATATATATATATATATATATATATTATTTTCTTTAGAA